>JASSRZ010000065.1:2885871-2908425 GCA_032164315.1 Malacoctenus gilli
AACGGCACGAGGCGAGAGGCGAGCCCCCCCCCCCCCCCCCGATACTGGATATTACACAGCGCGCGTGCGGAATCGCTAATGAACTTCATCCAGTTTCATGCTAATGGTTATCAGGGTGAATTCATTCCCTTCTGCCTTGTGTGTAATTATTGATTTCCCCAAGAAAGGTGGGGTGCATGAAGCCCAGTAAACAGCGGGGTAATTAGTATTTCTGGACCTTTGGCAGGATGATGTCCTGCGTCGCTTCAATTTGTATGCATGAAGGCAGGAGACGTAGGAGTTTCCGTCCACGGCGAGATAACTGGGCGGCGCCTCACAAAGGCCGGACCCGAAGCCTCGTTTTATCCCCCCCCACCCCCACCCCCTCCGAAAACGTGTTAACAATTAAAATTTACAATTGGAACTCCGCTGATGTTTTTCAATTAAAAGCCCGACGAGATTAATAATCTGCCAAGAAGCCGCGTTTCCGTTCGAATGGGCGTGACGCTCCGCGGAGGAACTCGGGCTCTTATTGTGCCCGAATGTGAGAACACTATTTCATTTGATTCCAAAACGCCGACTTTATTCTCATTATCATGATTTATCTGGAGCTTTTTAGGAAATACATTCTGTGAATCCCTCTTTCCCAGAGGATAAATGGAACAAATTAAGTGTAATCTAGGAGATGGGCTTTTATATTCATGCGGCGTCTCAGCTTGAGAATCGCAGCGGTGGCTGCTGGTTAGAAGCGATGCAGGTAGTTGTGTATCGCCTGAATATGAGGGGGGGGGGGGCGGAGAGAAGATAAAAGCGCTTTCTTTCTTCTCGCGTTCCTTCATTTGGTTGAAAAGTCTGAACGCACTGACACATCTGGAACTGGGAGACATCTGTAAAACAACGATATGAGCAATATTCTTCATGGAGAGTGGAGGGTTTCTTTTGGGAGGTTTTAACTGTACAAAATAATCTTTATCGACAGTCGTCACTAAAGGAACACCTTTCCAGGGGGGGGGTCACGTTCTCACTGACGCCCCACCCCTCCTGTTTTTCTTTCAGGAGACCGTCGCAATCATAATATCTTATTTCATATCTATTAAACTTTAATGACTTCCATTCTTCCACTTCTGAGCACTGATTACCAAAACAGTGCGCGGGTGCGTCGCGGCGAAGACACGACGTCGCAGCGGCGCGAGGCGGCAGCTTCGAGAGCAGCGACTCGTACTCCCGTCAGGAGCAGGCGGCCACTTACGACGCGAGGACCCAATTTTTTAACAGTACCTGTCATGCAGGGAGTGGAGGGGGGAGGGGGGGGGGGTGGTGCTGCTGGGTGGTGGAAAACTGATTTGTGCAGGTTGGTGAAGCATCACCTCTGCTGGCGTGGCGCGGGTGACCTGTGTTAGCCTGGAAGAACACAACAGACTTCCAATGAAATGCGCCGCGCCATTAATGGACATTTGTTGTGGATCAGTCACTCCAAAATGTCAACACGATTCGGGGGGGCTGCCATTTTTTACCTCCCCCCCCCCCGCCCCCCCGCCTCCCTCCCCCCACCAGCACCTTCTCTCAGTTTTGTTGGCCGGGAGCGAGCCGGCGCCGGGTCGCTATTAGTAATCCC
The DNA here is from genome assembly GCA_032164315.1 of Malacoctenus gilli. Classification (NCBI taxonomy): domain Eukaryota; kingdom Metazoa; phylum Chordata; class Actinopteri; order Blenniiformes; family Labrisomidae; genus Malacoctenus; species Malacoctenus gilli. The sequence goes on from JASSRZ010000065.1 coordinate 2,887,466, forward strand.
CTGCAGCTCTACATGTGTATGCATCATTCATGGGCTACCGGCAACAGACACACCAGAAATAATGATTCCTGAAAGCGGGGAATTACATAGCAGGGGCGCACCTTCACCTGCCACCCCCACCCCCCACCCCACCCCACCCCCGTGTGCGACACCAGTTGTCAAAAGGGTTCAAACTGACGTCGATCAGCGTGTTGAAATGCCGCCTGAAAGTCAATGAAACAGGAAATGCATCAAACTTAACGTGTTATTTCACTTCACATCGGAAAGTTTGAAAAAAAAAACCCAAAAAAACAATACAAAGTCAAAGCACTTAAGCGTGCATCGGATTCTGTTGGACGGATTTCCATCCGAGGAGAAAATACAGATGTTGATGTTTACGATGTAGCCACGGCAACAAGTCCAACCTAATATTATTGCTGACAGAGGGAAATGATGAGGTCACCGCCGGGCGGAAGATAATGAAATATCAAATGTCAATACATAAAAGACAGACAGCAGCCGACGCTTTTTTTCCCTCTCTCTTCCCACCTTTGCCACGACTGCGCGCCTGATTTTCACACAACCCCCCCGCCCCCCCCGAGCAGATGTTTCCGTATTCTCCTTCGCAAAAGGGGTCAACTCGCTGTCGCTGCAGCCGCGGGTAGAGACCGCCGGGTGTCTCCGCGCCGTCTTATGCCTGCCTGCCTCCATTCTACTAAATAAGTTAAATAGAGCACGCTTTTGTTGCCTCGTTTGGTCCCAGGCTGGCACAATTCACACGTCCACAAAAGATAAAAAAAAACAACTTCTGTCGTGTAAAGTTTGTGTGAACGCGTTGCCAGGTCTGACAATAAAAAAATCTGCAACCACACAAACACCCACACAAATCAAGGCTCTCTTTTTTGTCTGAACACAGGTGGTAGACACACAGATTATACATTTTTCAAGCAATGTCTGCCTTCCTCCATCAAAGTACTTATCCCTAACCACACAGTGACAAACTGTTGGTCGACTTTGTCCTCAAACCAGCTTATTCAGGACTATATTTTTTAAAAAAACAGAGCTGTAGATTTAAAAACCGGAAGTTTATCTCAGGTAATATCGCACTTTGAATGTATTCCAATACTACACGGATACTAAATAAGGAAAAAAAAAAAGTGTATAAACAAATAATTTTAATTTTTCCCGCGGTCGCTTTCACATCTGCAACTACAAGATGCTTCGGCGTGTGTTTGTTCGATGCCGACGATATCGAGAGCACATTTTTATGGATTTAGTTTTATAGACTTGCTGTTGGGTAGTTTCACAACAAACACCACCTGCAACGGCATATGTTGTCTCCACCCTCCCGCTAAAATAAATCAAGTGCAATGACCTCAAAATAGATCTAAAGCGAGTAGATGACTTTTACTGCAGTGTTCATAAAAAAAAAAAGAAGGGAGGGGGAAAAAAAGAAAAGTAATAAAGAAAAGTCGGAGTGATGCACAGAAGAGGTGAGCGACTCCATATCTCGTTCGGTTGTTGTTTCGCTGCTACACGCCGTCAGACCCAAACTCCTAACCTTTGTTAACTACCTAAACCGATGTCCCGATGAGCTCCTTACGAAGGCGCTTTGACGATTTCAACGCCGTTAAATCTTTCAGGCGTTTCTGCAGATCGTCTGAGCGGAAGCAGAGGAAGCTACTCTCCTCTGTGTACCGGCTGCATCATTCACCCCCCCCCCCCCCAACGAGGACACCACGAGTCCGGAGATTGAAAGGACATCCACCGACCCCACCTCCAACTAACTAACCTACCAGCCTGACCGGCCTCGTCGGCGATTCCACGTGCATGCCGCTCGAGCGTCCGCCGCTGGACCGCCGCACCCGCTTGACGGGCGGGGCGGCCGCGGACTCGTCTGTCTCCGCCTGACACCAGATGACCCGATTGATTACGGAGGCCGCCACTCTCCGGGAGAGCTGCCGATATCCCGTGTCGCGGCGTAATAAAGGCATCAAGCGTGTCCCAACAGCACCAGCGTGCCGAGGCAGGTCCACTACGGAGTCGAGCTGCACCTCAGCCGCAGGAATCTCAGGTCAGTGTTTGGTGGCTGCGTTACAGGTTGCAAGAAGTTTGCTTGCGACTCGACAGTTGCTGGTTCGAATCTCCAGACAGAATTTGACCAAACAGAGACGATTACTCGCTGCCGTACTATTTTGTCAGCGCTTCAACCTGATTCTCTCTCCTCAAATAAAGTATCGGGTCGAATGTTTTTCTTGGTTTTTCCCATATTGGCCGCGGGGGTTTCTATCTGTTCTCTACCTGATGCTTAAACTCGCCATGCTTCCATCACTCTCTTGAGCTCTGGCCACATTTCGAGAGCGATTACGGTCACCGACAGTCGCAGCAAGGCTGCACCAACATAATGACGGGGAATGCACCGGGAGGAAATCTCCGCTCTACAAGGTGGAGCCTAATTACTCCGCAGCTCCTTTTGTCCCTCTGACTGAATATAGAGTCCAGTATATCATAAAAAAAACTAAGCCAGAAGTTACACTTGTGTCCCTTAAGGGCTCCGAGAGCGTCGCGTGGAGGTGGGGGAAACACACTTCATTAAAAAAGATGAATGCGAGGCGACGGGAGACGCGAACAAAGATCGGGAGCGTGTTTTCAGACAGCGCACCTCTCGCCTTAATTAATTTCGCCGCAGCGCTCCCACTATAGCGTCTCGGATTACAGAAAGCAAATTGCCAGGTAATTGCGTGCTAAAAGTTGGACAATTATAGCCATACTCTCTTTTCTACAGTAACAGCTGCATAATCACATGTAAATGAGTTTTGGGGAGGTGGGGGAGGGGGGGGGGCTGTTATCACTTACCTATGTGAATGGCATCTTGAAATCACTGAGGGGCAATTTTGCTCTCAAATCACTTATTCCACCATTAGGAATAACAAAGACTCACGTAGAGAGAATGATAAAGAGTCGGGTCCTTAATGCACCAAACACTTCTTAAAGTTTGGGGGGGGGGGGGCATGACGACGCCTGGAGTGTGATTACACCAATGGTAACATCCCGTTCAATAATTGAAATGCTGCATTAGCAGTGATGTGAGTATTTGTCGAGCGGCCTGAATGTCCCAGTGTTGTGGAAAATGGAGCAAAGCTGATGTGGGCAGTGTTTTCAAAAGGAGGAAGGGGAAGGGGGGGGGGGGGGGTTTACAAAGCTGTCCTGGTGGTGGGGAGGGGAAGACTCCTTGTGCAGTTCCTCCTCCTCCTCCACGGCAGCACCTCCTGGCAATCACTTATCAGCAGGCAAATCAGCTTAGTCATTGACCTCGCGCCCTCTGGCACTCATTAGTGCAGCATGTGACAGTGATGGAAGGGTGGGCTTGTCCCGGAGTATGCTGCTCACGCAGGGAATACATGGGTCACAACTAGTGGGTGGCCAGATTAGTGTGTACCAAAGAGAGCTCTCTGCTGGCGCGCGCTGCCCCGGGCAGGCTTTTTTTCTTGCTTTGCCTTACCCCCCCCCCCGCCCCTGCTCAACCACCCCCCCCCCTCCCCTATTCCACCTTTTTTTCTCTTGCAGTTATTCTATTCTTGTTAGCCTGGATATCGGAGGAAAGAGCAGAATTGGAGAATGGCCGTGCTGAGTGATGTCATGTCGCTCAAGCAAGCACTCAAGGCATTATGGGTCCGACGTGCTGAGTGCCCTGATATGAGAGAGGATCAGCTGCTCCTTTTTCTGGCCCTTTACACCCCCCACCCCCTACCCCTCCCCAGGCATCAGTGGCAATGCACAGTGTGGCATCTCTGGAGAACCCTCTCGGGGTTCCGCGGCGGTGCAGGAGGGGGCGTGACTCCCGAGGTATATACCTTTTAGTACATCAAGGAGGGGAACGCTGACAGGTGTGGCCTTCAGAAAGCCCTCTATTTCCTGAGTGGATGCATGAAACATGTTGTTATGTTGCGAGACTCTCTCCTCGCAAAACGGAACACGAACGGCAGCTCGATGCGAAATCCCGAGTAGATCCACTGGAAATGTGCTTTTGCTTCAGCATCGCAATCAGTTCCCGCTTCCATCACACAGGAGGAAGGTTCCTGGATTTAAACAGTCTCTCCGACTGACTGAGCCCCTCGCCGTGCGGAATTAGCATTTTTTTTTTTTTTTTTGGTGTCTGCATGCCTGCGTGGGTTTCTTTTTCCTGTGGGTGCTCCGACCGACTTCCTCCCACCATCCAAAGGCGCGATGATTAGTGCTTCTAAATTGGTCTTTGCTGTGTGTGAGAGAGTGGGCCTCTTTCTATTGTGCTGGCCCCGCGATGAACCAGCCGATCTGTTTGCGGAGCACGCTGAGCCGCGTGGCCCCCGCGACCCCCTCCGCAGCAAAATTAGCCCGCCGTCGAAATCAGAGTTTGGTTGCCCTTTTGAAGATGGCTGCTGTTGTATGTTGGCGAGAGGGGTGGTTCCCACCACCGTTTGACTTCGCCTTAATGTTTCAGCAATTGAAGGGGACATGGAGTGGATTTCGACGGCGTTTCCTAAAGGCAGTTAAGGGCGGGTCTTCAGAGGGAAAAATTGAGAAGAAGATGCAAGACTGAAGATTGAAAGTCCTCATTCGTTTCATCGATTTTCCAAACTTTTTGCCAACTTGCTGCAGCCACTCCCATTGGCCGGTTCATAGTCAGCCACTGACATCATTTGCAGGTGTCGGTATCGTGTGAGGGAACGATGCAAAACCCACACCGGCACAGGAACTACACACAACTACTATATTGAGCTCAGAGCTTCAGGTCCGCATTGTTGTTTCGCAAAAAAAAAAAAGATGCAGTTACAAAGAATCCTCGCAGGCCTTTGAAGCGATTGTTAAATCAAAGCCATCTTCCGACTCTCCTCCACACTGATCAGCCGTAACTACATTGATTCACACATCAGTCACACATACATCGAGTGATCTACTCACTTTTGTCAGGTTTTTTTTCCCTCCACCCTTGAAGGATAGCGTATTCTAAGATTCATCTCCACCCACCTTTTCATCGCTCGCTCAGTGAGTGGATTTCAGTACAGCTACTACAATGTATGCAGGCAGTGACAGGTCCCCTTGTAGTGTCAGGTAATAATGTATGATGGTACTAGTTATAGTGCCAGATATAAATACCACGTGAGGCAGAAAATAGACGTGGAAACTCCAGGGAGAGGAGAGACTTAAAGACGTGGGATGTGTTGCTAATTTCATTCTCCGATATAGGCGGGGTGTGAACACCATGGGGTGGGTGTTCACCCACATACCGTATTGCCCGATTAAGGCGGTTGGACAGAGGCTCCCATGGTATTTAATCAGCTTCCCCAGACCACAACCCCGCGATGGGGGAGTGCAAACACCCGGTATTGTCTTTTCTCTAATTCGCCGCTATCTCTTATTCAGCCAGCATGACAGGAGCTGACGTGGGCGCGTCAGCGGCGGCGTGTGCGCGTGCGAGCTCGCGCCCGCGCCTGTGCAGAGGAGGTGTGCTAATGCAAAGGCTGTAAGGACTGACAAAAGCGAGGGAAGTCCACAGAGAGAAGGTAAATAAAGGAATATCTCCGCTCCTAAAAAGGATTTTAATTGGCTATTCAACTATGTAATTACACAGTCTTTGAGTAACAATTACTCCAAATATATGACCTTCAGTGCTGTTAACAGTAACCAAATTGGAAATGCTACTCTGTCGTTATGCTGTCCTCAGAAAGGAATTATTCAATAATGAAATTATACTTCATTAGAAGCGATAAAGGACAGAGTTTGAAGACGAAAGGAGCGGTGACACCCCACCACCTCCACCACCACCCATTTTAATTTACACCTTGAAGAATTTGCCACCACTTATTGGTCAAACGTTCGCAACAAAGGTAAAGCGCGCAGAGAAAAAGTGCCTGTGTGTGTGTGTGTGTGCGTGTGCGTGTGTGTGTAACGGAGTGGAGTGGCCTCACTGACACGGAGACGACGAACAACAAAACCTGTCATTTACGGTGTCACTTACTGAAAAGGCGTTAATGTCATTTGGGAGCAAATGTGAATTGCGGTTCACATTTGAGAGTCACGGAAGTTGTGGGAAAAAAAAGAATGTAATTTGAAGTGACGGGAATGAAAGAAAGGCAGAATAAAGTGAGCCCCGATTAAAGACTTCTCACTATCAGTGCGTTTTGCCGCAGCCTAAATCATGAGCCAGCTGAGCTAATAATAAGTTTTACACCCGCAGTAATAGATGGTAATCTAAGCATAAAATAATTGAATCCGTGTCAGTTAAAATAGTGGTGAACATTACCTGGGAATTACTATTTTGCCCAGAGTGGCAATCAAGCAAGTTCAAGCCGAACCTCTCAGCTCTTCTCCGGGGTCTTTAAAGGAACGATCTGAGCCGACCGAGGACGGCGGGTCGGGGGGTGTGTGTATGTGTGTGTGTGTGTGTGTGTTTAGACGTGGCGGCAGAACCCGTTCAACAGATCAAAGTGTGTGTGTGTTGGGGGGGCTTTGTCCACAGTTGGATCGGGAAAATGACACCGTGAACCGGCGGTCTCAGCGCGGTCAATGCCTCGACGCCGCTGAGACCGCGTCAGAGCCGGTAACTTAGGCCAGACGCACAGCTGCTGGTTTCAAGACGCTACAACTGGCGTGAGAGTTGACGGACGCAACTGATTGTGTTTTGCAATTACAATGATTTAGAAAACCAATGCCCCCCCCCCCCATCACCATGTGTTCCGGCACACGTACAAACTGTTGGCTTTACCACCTACTGCCGACTCGTGTGTCGCTCTATGATGTGTCTTTGTTGTGAAGATGAGAAGATTTGAAAGCCGTGTCGCCCTTTCATCTCCCGCAGTCTGACTTCACAGGCTGGTCCTCAGCAATAAAGCCACAATTCAAGTGTTTCTTTTTCCCTTTTCTTCTTTATTGTATGGACCCATCCCCGCGTCCACAGCAAGGACACGGGACATAATTATCATGCCGACAGGAGCGGGGGGCCGCGGCACCGGGATGACACACCCAGGAGCATTTTATTTTCCTCCAGTCGCGCTTTCTTTTTGTATCCATTATGCTCCGACTCGGAGATCCTCGGAGAGGAAGACAAAGAAGATTTACTTTGTTCAATACAATGTAGGCCATAAGCCTTGCAGCAAGGGTCAAGCCCCAGAAAAAGAAAAATATTCCCTGACCGACGCTGGAAGACGGTCCAAGAAAGCCACCAAAGCCAGACTCATCTGCTGGGTGTTGTTGTCTTTTTTTTATTCTCTCTCTCTCCGCTGCTGTTATGTCCAGTGGTAAAACAAGCAAATCCAAGAGGGAACACAAATAATTACATTACTGTGTTTTGTAAGGAATTACTCCCCTTTTGGGGAGTCTTTCTCTTCGGAGAGCGCTGAAGCCATTGTTCGCCCGGAAACAAACAAGCGTGTGGGCCAACATGTGGTGACGCAACGTGGAAGTGAGGCAGTGAAACAATTCAGCTGAATATTGGAATTTAGTACTTTTTACTATTGCTTGCATGCATTTATCAGGGATTCTTGAGACACCAAAAACCGGTTGCCACGCCTTCGTGATCACACTCACGATCCCACACACTCTCTCCTGTCGACAGGTCGAACTCACATGAAAATTTAGATTATTATCGAACTCATTTAACTTTATTTCTGGAAGAATTTACATGCAATTTAAGGAAATCATAAAGCTGCATGAATCTGATGCTGACTCTGCAAACCCATTGATGTACTGCTCCATTTTAATCAACATATATTTGAATATACAACACATGTTCACACGAAAGGGGAGTACTTGATAAATAATGTATGAATAATTTACACTTACATACTAAAGAGGTGACAGTTTAGATGGATCTTATCGTTATTAAGATCAATCAGTGAGCATAGGAACACTTTTTGTCTATATATAGACTTCTAAACACTTCGTGTTGGAACAAGAGATCTTTAATTATTCAGCTATATGTATTATCATCATTATGAGCTTATATATTTTTAAACTAGCCTTTTGCACACGAGTGGCTGCCAGCCTGCAACATTTACAGGCAAAAAAAAAGGCATTTTTGGCCCTTGCCACCCATAATAAAATGTGTGTAGAGCTTCAAAACAAAGGTGCATTTCCCCTCTAAAAATGACAATAACACAGCTTTTAAATCAATGCATAGTAACAGAATATATAATACATATTGGTTATCTCAAGCTGGCAGAATCAGGTCCCTTTGAGAGATCGTCTGCTGCGCCGTATAGAAGGAATTGTGTTGCTGTGAAAGCTGCAGGGAGCCACTGAGGAGCCGCAGGTTGCGGACCCCCGCTCCCAGCGTCCGCCGGAGGCGCAGGCTGTGGTCCTGTGTTTAGCCAGCACAATAAATGTCGAGGATGGCACTTCTCGGCGCTCCACACTGAGACGCATATTAGAAAGACCCGGCGCTCGACACAGAGACCGAGAACAATAAACCCGCGCGGTTACACGAGCACGAGGAAGCCGGAAGAAAACGGCCCGAAAAAAAAAAAAAAACGTCGGGGCCGAGCAGCCGTATTGATTGAAACCAAGGCGCCTCTGTTCCGTCGGACTCAAAGGAAATGGACATCAAGGGGGGAGAAATTGTGGTTGCAGGCGACATGTGTGGCGAGGCTGTGAGATGAACGCGATGTCTGGTTGATATGAGCTGATGTTTGAGAGCCGGTTTCAGCGCCGCTGTCGCCGGAACGCTCCGATCTTTCGCCCCCGCTGCAGCTGCTGGAGCAGGCTTGATCCGCCCATGTTTGGGATATTTGTTAGATGACTATTTGCGGGGATAAAACTCACTGTTTTCTGGGACAAAGTTGGCCGCCACGGCTGGAAACCTTCCCTCAAACAAGTCCAGTGCCGTCTTCAAGCCCTGCCCGAAATTCAAAGTGGGAAATGACCGATATTCCCGCAAATCCCGGGATCTGTTCAGGCACCAGCGTTCAGGTCATTCGGAAACGAAAAGATTCCCCCCGCTGATTAATGCCAGCCAATCATCATTTTTCTTTCTCCGCACCGTTACGTGTAAATTTCATTCAACGACAGCAATTTGCACTCGCCGAGATATTCGATAAATAACACAATAGAGGCGATTTCGGGAATTTGCGGCGCATTTTGTCGTGGCATTCATGCGCGGCATTGTTTGCACACCATCACGCCGCGGCGGTAAATTACACCAGTGTTCTTGAGCTGGATGACGCTGCGAGCGGTGAGACTCATTACTTCCCTTGATTCAAGGGTAGCCCTTCTCCTAATCTGTCGCCAGGAGTCAAGAGCAGATTTTGATTAGCTTGGCTAGCGAAAGTGAGAGAGAGAGAGAAAAAAAAAGTTGGTTCACTGTTGCCATGGAGAGCGCTGTTTGTTTTGTTTTTTTGTTTTTTCATCCCCTCGCACTGATTGTTTTCCACGAAGAGTTTTAACAATTCCGTATCAGAGTAATAAGAATGATCAAAACATTTGGAGACGGTTCATCTTCCGAACAGCACGGCAACAACAAACACGCCGCGTTCGCCTTTGTTGCCGGAGCTGCTAAATTGCTTGGCGTTGAGAAAACGGAGGACAGTGGTACAAGAGAAATAACCTTTAGCAGCGTCGAGAGGGGGAAAAAAAAACAACAACAACAACCTGCCGACACGGACGCTAAAAAACACCGAATCAGTGTGTCGTCTTGCGATTTAAATCAGGAAAGAAAAAAAAAATTCGCTGCGAGGGAAAGAAGCCAGAATGGAGCGGCAGTGGAACGCCGCAGTGACACTCGGGGTGCAGCATCCCACTTCCGAAAACTTCCCCAACTAAATTCGCTCCACGCCCGAGACTTTTTTTCCCTTCCTTTCATGAGAAGAACGGATGGCGCGCGCAGTATTCCCAGCATTGGTCCTCTCTGTTCCTGCTATTCCCTTCAGATTGAGCCGATACTTCTCTGATAAATTTTGTAGCTTCATCGTCTGATCGCTCGTTGGTCTATTGTGATAAAATGACGAAAAAAACCCCCAAAAAACGCTGGTTGATGGGATTTCACCGATCGTTGCACATTCTTATAGAACTTCTTGGTTGGATTGTGAAATGTAACCACACTTTCTCAGTATTCCAAGCAACTCAATCGAGGCCCTTTTTTTTACCGTCTGGTAAAAAGTAGTCACATAACAAAGGCCACAAATACAGACTGAGCTGCTGTTGTAAAGACTCAGTGGGAAATTTAACACCAAAAGTAATAAAACTTATAGGCGCCGAGTGTAAAAGAGGTTCACCAGTAACCGAGTTATGCGTGCAGGTTTCGAAAGAGGGAAATTGGAAACAAGTTACGCAAAATTCAGAGCAAGAAATACTGAATTTGGGAAGGAAATCTCTCCGAAACAATGAAATGAGGCATGACAATGTTGCATGATCAATTCAATTTAGGAGAAATCCGGAAGAAAAGTGTTTCAACCCAAGAAATAAGTCAGAACAAGACTCGAGCTTGCAGCCTGTGAGCCGAGACAGCACATGCATGGGGTATTTACACTTCTCCCGCAGCGACCGACGCCACGTCGCCGTTTCCTTTCCGGCGCCTCCACGAAAGGGTTAAGCGCGTCCCGCGTCCGACACACCCAGTGCCGCCGCCGCCGCCGCCGCTACCGGTGACCGGGCAGGCCCGGCCCGGCTCAGGAGGGACATTAGCGCGGACAGGTATCACTACAGCCGGGATGAATGAGGACAAGCGCGAAGGTGGATATTAACATATCCTCTCATTACCATATTAACAGTGTGCATGAAAATGTGGCCGACGCACTCACTTCAATTAAATTAGAGTCGAATTGGAAGGTCGCTGCTACTTTACCTCTGAACTCTGGAAAAGTACAAATAATGGAGTTTTTCAAAGCGATATATATCCGCTCTAAAAAGAAGGTCAACTGTGTGTTATTTTATCAGTCGAATAAAGCGATTGTTTTTTCGCGCGCCGCGGCTGTTTGTTCTCCCGCATAATTATCCCTCGCGCTTCGTCGCGTCGGCTGAGAGCAGGAGTCACTTTTGCTCGGATGGCGGCGATCGCCGGAGACGATGGCTCCCCCCCTGCTGAACCCCCCCCCCTCCTCCTCCTCCTCCCCCCTCCCCCGCGGAAGCGAAACGTATTAATTATCTTCAAAACGATCAAGGTCTGATTAAATGCTGCGTTTTTTTGTCAGCGACGAGAGAGGATGTCACATTATTAGGGCTGAAGCAGCTAATTTAATACTGTCGATGTTTCGAGCGCTTTTGCGTCGGAGCCGGTGTCACGCACATAATTGCCCCCCCCCCCGCCCCTCCCCTCTCCGCTGTTTTGAGCGGCGGGCTTTGACAGATGGGGAGAGCCGAGTCGAGTGTAGGTTAACATACGCTAAGGCAGGATGCTAAGTCCCATATCTGTACCGTGGCACACTGTTTACATAATATTCCAGGGGGAGTTTGCGGACGGCATGCGGCATGCTACTTAATATACACTCCACAGTTTCCACATAACCGGGTACGCAAACAGCTCACTTTAATCAGTGAGTCACACTGTATATAAATAAAGCATGAGTGTAAAACATGCAGGCAGGGTTAAAAGGTTCAGCCACTGTTCGTGGAAGCGCCGCAACGGGCAGGACGCGTGATTGCAACTTTTAACGTGTCACGACCGACGCTACCAGACTCCGGCGGCTGATCTTCAGGGATTTTGGCGCGCGGCGCCCGTGGCGTGATGAAGCCGGATAAGAAAGAAAAAAAAAAAGAAAAGGAACCCGTGCAGTCAGTGCGGCGTGATGGATGAAATGGTGCAGAGAATGTTTTTTTAAACACACGTCAGGGCTCCGTGGCATGAACAACACCCGGAGCATTGTTGCTGACTGCACGCGTTCTTCGCCAGTCGCGCGGGGCCCGACTGGCGGATCTGCTCTCGACTGACGAGCGGCGAGCAGCCGCGCAGACGTGATTTTTTTTGGGGAGGGGGGGGGGGTTGTTTTTCACCCGGTGAGTCCGCGCGGTGCAACGTACAGATGTGGCCCGCGACCTGGTCGAACGTGAAGGCGTTTTGGAACGCAGAGCCTCGCAGTTACTGCCGCTCGTCAACGCCAAACAGCTCGCCGTCGTGTCTGGATATCGGCAGCATCTCATCAGCAGCAGACGCAACGACGATGCCAAAGTTTTAGTTTTCAAGGGTCACTTCTCTTTCAAGCTCCAAAAAGGCGTAATCGCCCTTAAGAACATACAGTTTTCAAGCATATTTTAGGATCTCGATGTATTTTTTAAGCAATCGTACCACAAATCTTCACTTCCATTAGCTGTTTTTTGATAAAAAAAAAACTCATTTTAAGTTTTTATTCTCATTTCAAGAGGTCTTTTTTTTCAGTGTACTTTGTGTTCCCGAACCCTTATCTTCTCCAAACATGCCCCCTTCCTTTAAAGAGCTTTCTTTGCATGAACGTCTTGATACATTTGGTTGCAGCTGCTCAAACTGCCACTCCAGGACAAACAGTATAATTTAACTGGCCCAATAAATGAAATGTATATTTCCCCCGTTTTCATCCCGTGTTTACGAGCAGAGTGTCGACGGAGCCGTTGCGTGGCGAATTAAAGAGAAGAATGAAATGCTTCCATCACAATTTCGTGGCTTCCTGTGAAAATGCCGAAGACGCTGCCTATAGTGACACATGAGAAGACACACGCTTGTTGCATATTAGCTGGGGATGTCGCTACAGACTGGCAGTGGTCCTAAATGGAACACGTCAGTCAAATGTGAAACCTATCCGACGGAACTATAATTCAGACATCAGAATCTTTGGCTGTGCTTCTCTGGAAAGAAACAAATCACTTTTACGCATTCATGATGAAAAGTTAAAAGGGGAAAGAAAAACAAATCAACGGGGAGTCGTTTTATTTTCTATTCTGGTTGTTATTTTTGCGATTTTCTGGTGCGCAATTTGTTTCTATCATGTCAGGGGCACAAAGATATTACAGCTAAACATAGTAGCTGCACTGTTTGTTTTTTTCTTTGTTTAGTCTTCACCACCAAATAGAATCAGTTAAAACAATTATATCAGAATAATTATCGTCATACTCGGAAAAAAACTAACCTAATAGTATTTGTTTTCCCACATAAACGTCCTATTTTATTCACACAAGCCATGAAAGAAGCATGGGAGGAGGAAGAGTCTCCGCTCTGATTGTTACAGTATGCAAATGTCCACTCGACACGTTTTGTTGTCAGTGTTTTTGAATATTCAGCGGGATTACACGTTTGCCCACGTGTTGCTCCGACCAGCTGTCAGAGCGAGCGAGCGAGCGGCGGCCCGTCCCCGCCGCGCCCACGGGCGGCGCGGCGGGGCCGAGCGCCACAGCTGGAGTTATGTTACACGTAAGGCGAAGTGACAGAAATGCTAATCAAGTATCAAAACTGACACCGCATCCCCATCGATGCACATCAGACCCCTCAATGATTCATTAGCCGGAGTGGAGGCATGTGTCGCCGCCGCCCCGCCCGGCTCGCGGGGTGAACGCCGGGCTCGCGCCAAGGTGCGCCACTTAGCAGCCCCCCCACACACACACACCCACCGCCTCCCTGTCCGGCTCTCCCTCACGCGTGAACAATACCCGCCACGAGGGCCTCCTGACAGCCCGGCAGGAGAGTAACTTTCAAACCGGGGTGAGCCGCACGCAATACATCCAAGAAAGTCACTTAGAGGGGGGAGGGGGGAGGGGGGGGACTAAGGGGCTATTATCGGGGTGGGAGGCAGTGTGTGTCCCCGCTCCAAATGGGCTCCTCTGCTGAGTAAGGCGCCAGCGCCGCCGCCACTCTCCTCCGCTCGGACTCCCATCCCTGCACCCTCTCTCCTCGGATCAGAAGGGGGGGGGGGGGGGACGGAGAGAGCGGCGGCGGACCCCAATTACCAGACCATCATTCACCGCCGTTCATTTACCTCCTCGATCGCCGCTTGCTCTACTGCATTAATTTCAGCCAGCATTTTCCCGCCGAAGCCTCTGGGAGCCGTGGGGGGGTTGGCGAGGTTAAACACTCCACAGAGCAACCGTGTTTTGGCTTAAAAACCGAAGGGATGAGACATAAAAGACGGCCGGCTCTGCTGCCTCTTTTTTTTTCTTCTTCTTCTTCTTCTTCTCCTCCTCCTTCTCTTGCTGGATATTATTTGCATCACGGACAGAGGAAGAAAGTTGCCTGTTTGCCGCGACTCTGCTTTAGTGGTGCCAATTAATTCCGGATTTTTTTTTTCCTTTTTTGAGTGGATTGCTGGAACGGGGCCTAGTTTGATGGATAAACAATGCTCCTGTGCATAATTTAGTCGAGCGTGGAAGTGAAAACATGAGATCCATTCGCTCCCGCTCTCCCCGTCGTGTTCTCAGCATCCACTTAAGTCCACCGCAGCGCTGTGGGGAGATTATTGTGATTGAACAACAGAAAAAAAAGAAGAGAAAAATCACAATTGGACTTTTTGTTTTTTTTACTTTTTGGTCACAAAATTGTTTACAACTTCGCAAGCTGGTAATTGTGAAATCTCAATATGTTGCGTTTGTTTGCCTGTTCCCCCTTCATGCGAAAGAAATATCACATATAGTGATAAATATTGGAATAGCTGCTTCCTGCATAATTCATACGTCTTAACATCTAAGAGAATGCCCGCCCACTCCAGCAATTCTCATTGGCTGCCTTGCAAATCAAGACAAAGTCCCTGCTGCCAAGTTTTTCAGCTATAGGCGGGGGGGGGGGGTGTTGTTGTACATTTTTAATGGCTCAGAAGGAAAAAAAAAAACAAAACAAAACAGCGCAGCTCGTTATGCTGATTATTCAGCCGGACACAACAACGGGTTTGATTTTCCGTCGGGAGAAATCAGGGAAATCAGGGGGATCGTGAATTTTCCATAGCGAGGTCTTTCCCGGCGCAAACCCGCACGCGCTCAGAGTGGTCCTCCACAGAAAGAAGATTCATCAAATTCCTCCAGGAACTTCCCTGGTGCTTATCACTATTAGCGGGGTTTATTTGTTTATTCGCGTGATTCATTCCGAGAAATAGCTACATGAAAAGAAAAAGAACACGTGTCGGGATCCGTCCAAAGAACCCCCATCTTGTTTATTTATTTGGGATAGTCTTATGGCGGCGTGTGAACCCTGTACCTGCTTTTCCCCGTGTTGCAGCACCGATAGTGCGAGCTGTTGTTGCATGTGAGCAGCCAGGAGCAATTTATGCTTTCATGTGAAAACTGAAGTGGAGGATGCTGCAAGGAGATTAATGGTACATAAACAATACAGATGACTGTATGAGCACGGCGCCACTGTCCTGTTTTTTCTTCTCTCTCTCTCTCTCTCTCTCTTTTTTTTAATTCATTTTTTTTTTATCTCCACGCATTTCTTTATTTATTTATTTCGAGCGTCTCAGGCAATTCCGCAAAGCATATGCTCTAATAGATACCCTACCGAGAGGGTTTGCATCCTCCCAGTGTATCGGGGAGGTTGAAATATGCAACCTATCTCCGGCTTGCACATGCAGACCTTCACTTCACTGATTCAAGATTTGCAATAAATTCGTGGCCTTAAAAAATTCGTTCCTCGACGGTGTGTCAGGTTTTCTTATGAGCGGAGCATCTTCCAAAAACGCCGAAATATGTTTTCCCCCCGCCGCGTATATGTGGGATGCGCATTTTTGGAGTCGCGAAGCTGTCTCTGATTCGGATGCATTCGGTGAAACCCATTAGGAGCAATTTTAATCATTGGAGGGAAAAAAAAAAACTGCATTTCTTCAGAATCATCCAGCTGCTTTAGTCACAATGAGATGAACTCCACCGGAAATTGTACATTCAAGCTACATTCTGCATTACTGAGCTTTACTGACACATTTCTAGGTAGTTTTTAAGCGACACACTGGAAAAATCAAGTTCAAGGTAAACACAAACCGACAACAGTCATCATCGAAAAATGACTCCTTCATTCTCGCGCTGACAGAATATTTAAATAGCTGGTCCATAGACACTGAGCGCCGTCCACCACATGCGACGTGGTCCGACATTAAATCCCAACAGGCTATTTATCCAAATTAAAATTAACTTTTTTTTTTAATCCTGTGTTACAAACAACCCACGTGTGAGGCTGCAAAAATAACCCCGCATAAACATCCACGGATCAATCAGAGACCTTCAGAGGCGTCCTAATGGAATGTAAGCGTCCCGCAGGGAGAAGTACCTTTAATTAATTTGGACACGGACCACACGCGTCCGACTTGAGACCGAAGCCTGAACAGATGAGAGTTTGGCAGGGCCGCCCGTGCGATAGCGGCGATCGGAGCGTGGAACGCTCCCATCGCTCCGGTATGCAAGGGGAAGAAATGTCCGCGACGCGCCCTGATTTATTTGCTGTTATTAATGGAGCAGAGTGGAAGGAAGTGGTCTGTGGCCGCCAGCACAATATCTGACCTCTGAGAGTGCATTAAATCAAGGCATTAGGGAGCGCAGTAATAAAGAGGCCGGGCCAGGCACTGAACCTACACTAAAAAAAATATCACGACACCAGCTTCGAGGAGTCGGAAATGATTCCCAGAGGCTGAGCTCATGCAGAAGAAGACGAGGCTGCTGTTGTCTGGGGGTTTTCAAATGATCAAGAAGGAGCTCGAAATCACCAAAGAAAAAGAGACAAATTGACCTTTTTACTTAACATTCTTATTGTTTCCAATTACAAGCAATCATAACTCAAACACTTGAAGCCAGCAGCTCATTGGCCAGTTCTCAGGCACAGTATTGATTTCACACAAATGACTATCGGGTTTATTTTCTAGCACTGAACTGCAGTGTTTACTGTAGCAAACTATCACCTACAAACTATCTATTCCATGCAGTTCTTCTTCTTCTCTGTTCGAGCAGCTCTGTTACAGCGCCTCTCTCAGGCCTGGCATGTGTACTGCCGCGTTTCCAAAGGTTTGCTGTGCGCCAACACGTTTGTATTCTCAAAGCAGACATGTTTTTGTCTTTGAATGGACAGAGTCCGACTATCCACAGCTAATTAGCATCTAGCGCAGCTGAGGCAGAAATGATTTGTTTTAAAAATTTCCATTAGATGTTCAACGAACCTCTGGGACGTTAGCAGCTTCAATCAGCTGGTAGGCACCACCGCCGCACCTTCAGAGCAATAAAGGTCAAAGAGTCCTGACAGCCGAAAGCGGACTTTTACCAACATGGATCGGTGTCAGGAAGGAAAAGCGAAAAGCCAACAGACTTCCTCCTCAAAATGAGTATTTCAGTTACCAAGATAATACAGCGACATACATTTAATTTGGGCACCCGGCGACCATCTGCTCTGCGGTTTCGTTTTTTCTTTTCCACGCACACGCGGCGCATTCATTACAGCCAAAACTATGCATCACCTCGTTTAGTGTACCTCCCAAGAGTTGTCACTATACACAAACGCTCTTCCTCAGATGCAGCCCCCCCACGCAGCCTTAACAGTCACTTCACTCCCACTCACATCTACTTGATCTGTCTGGAAAAAATCACAATGATTACGCACGCTCGTGCAAAATACACATTTAGAGCTAAGAGCCTGCACCAAGAACGCTTATATATTTATATATATATATGTATATAAAATGTTTGTGGGCATGTGTGTGTTTAGTGTCTTTACATGTCTGACACCGGTGCCTCCGTTCGGATGATTAATTACCTTCGGCTGAATGATGGATTCACGCTGGCCCCCAATTTGTCAGTCAACTCTTCATGCATCACGGCCGTGAATCTTTTAAGTCAAACAGTTTCCTCCGATGACGATGATGCATTTATTTATTTATTTTTTCCCAAAGACGAAAATTCACGCAATGCCGAGCTGATGAATCATGATTAAATGCGAGCGCTCACAGTTCATGGCCTGTGATGGAAATTAATCTGACAATGTTTTAAAAAAAAAAGTGTTTATGGTTTGAAAAATGCGCCTCCCATGCTTTTGGGAAATGCGCCCGCTGGTTACCACTTTGGAAAACCTTTTTACACAAAGTGAAATACTGATTTCTAATCAGCCCGTCACATGTCAACAACTCGATGCATTTAGGCTTCAGACTGAGCGGCAGAAAAAAAGGAGGAAAGACGATTTACTTGAGTTTCAACGTGTCATAATTGGTGCCAGATTATCCAGTCAGAGTAAGAGAGAAGCCGCTGATCTACCAGGATTCACCCACACAGATAAAAATCCAAGGTTAACGGAGCAGCCTCTGAAAAAGTAAGCAGCATTCCTCCTGCTGGAAATGGCATAATGATCTTAGAGGTCAGAAGCTGCTGGAAAAGACCAAAAAAAAAAAGCACCAGTGACTCAAATAACTCCTCATTACAACCAAGAACCACAGGAGATCCTCCCTGAATGCTCAGCACACCGAACCTGAAAGCAGATGGACGACAGGAGCTGCAGAAGACCACAGAGAGTGTCGCTTCTTTCAGCTCGGAACAGAAGACTATTGGTACAATCCACATCCGACTGCAAGTAAAGGGTGGAAGATGTGCGATGCGGTGGAGGGAGCGGGTTCCGGTGTCTTGATTTCAGATGCCAGGGAATGACGTCATGGGTCCTGCCGGTTCAAAGGATTCGTATGGCCTCCCAAGTCGCCGCATCTCGGGCCGCCAGAGAACTTTTTTCGCGGAGGGGAGAACCGTGATATACATAAGTGGAACAGACAAATCTGCCGCAAGTAATTCCAACGCCTTAAAAGCGGAGCAAAAATCGCAGTTGTAATTTCCCAGCAAATTGCGGCAAAATAAGTGACAGAACTGGTGATGTGCGCCTAATAATGCGGTCAGTGGGTGTATTTGCCCTATTAGTTGCACTATTAAATTGCAATTACAGGAAAACAATGGCTCCCGTCAGTGTTGTTTAATTGTTGGCCGTTTGTGCCGCGTATTCAGCACGAAGTTTGAACCTATTTCGAAACGTTAGCGAATCAAAGGAACATTTCTCTTTTCTTCTCAGAGGCCAAGCCAACTCTCCAACCGCTGCTACGGGAGAGCAACGTTATTTACCTCATAAATATCATCCAGTCAAAAACACTCAAACGCCGAGAATGGTGTCGAGGGCACTTTTCCTGCTTTACGCGCTCAAACAGCTCAAACGCCGCCGTCTTTGTAACGGCGTCGGGAAAACAATGGGAGGTGGGATGATTACATTAATTTTCACTGCACGATTTCTGTGGTGACTTTCAGAGAATGACAGAACATGTGGTGGACATTGTTGTGCGTTTCAGTTTGAGAGCTTTGAAAGTGCAGGTGGGGGGGGGGGGGGGAAAGGGGCCCTCGGGAGACAAAAAAAAAGGCATAGAAATCAAGAAGAGAAAGAGAAACGTCTCACTCGGCGGGTTGGCACTTTCGCAGGGCAGGGTGCGCGGCGGCCCTGCCGGTGTCAAGGTGTCGGCGAGACCCACTGTCTCATTATACGTGAGAATAATTTGCCCCTGCGCCTCGGCACACATTCCCATTGTGGAGCGAAGAATGGCGAGCGCCACAAAAGCCAAAAACCTCTGTTTGCGTCTGACATCGTCCGGGCCCCCGGCGGCGCGGGACTTAAGATTCCGCGAGATGTTTTCCAAGGAAATATTGACCGGAACGCAGGAGAGCAAATGAAGTCGCTGGGTTTTTTTTGGGGTGCGTGGGGGGGGGGGGAGTCTTTTCCTCTCTCTCCGAGCCCCGTGGCCCTGCCGCTTTACGTTGGGAGGATTTAGCCTGAGAAGAAGGTTTACACCTGAAGCTCCAGGTGAAGGCAATTACCAGCAGACGAGCAGGCAGGTGAGGCGTCGCTCTGGGGTCCGCGGGGGGGGGGGGGTTGCATTGATATTACCCGAGAAGTGGCAAATCGGTTTGTTATGGAAATAGTGGAAAAACCTGTAAAAAGGCTTTTCCTGCTCAATGTGTTGGCGTTGGGACATATTTCGAATCATGGGATCCAACGTGAACGGGGGGATTTTCAGGTTTCAGATTCCGCTAAATATCACCGACAAACGTAGCATGACAGCAACCTCACACCATCAGGGATTCAAACAACAGTGACACAACGCGACGCGATCCATCCACCTCATCCTTAACTTCATTCATGGTGCGTTTTGACACTTTTGGCCACTGAACTTGGATGAATTTCAACCCTCCTCGCTCACCTTCACAGGTTTTGACGCTGGGAACAAGCTCTGCGTGCATCCCGTTCGAGCGACAGCTGATTATGAACGCGATTCCGTCGAACTTTCCCGAATTTCAGGCCTGCTCGCTTTCCTGGTTGCACCTCGTTTGCAGGGGAAGACGTGCGTTTAAGCCGGTTAACACCGGCGACTTCTATTTAAAACGCGGCCAACAAATCTGCCCTGAAATAGGCGACTGCCGCAGCAACAGCGCGCTGCGCTCCGGAAGCGCCGAGACCGTGAAACAATATGTTGGAAGCGCACGCAGAAAATCACCAGCAGGAAAACATACGCGTACGAGGGTATATATTATTAAACTCAAGGTGTGAAATCCCTTCCTCTGGCATTGCTCCATTGCTTAACTAATTATCATGGTGTATTACTGTTCCCAACCTCGACGCCCCCCTCGCGGAGTTTCCCCCCTATGTGCGAAGCATGCCGGCTAAATCCTGTTAGAACAAAGAAAAACATGTATGAGGAAACAAATTTCAGAGAAAGCGTTCTGGCTGCGAGCTCGGGACGCGCCGGGGCGACCGGCTGCTGCTGCTGCTGCTGCTGCTGCTGCTGCTGCTGCTGCTTCGGCGGCGGCGGCGGCGGCGGCTTCATTTGTATGCAAGTGATGGTATCAGAAATTTGGGAAATGTTAATTGGAAGACAGTGTGTTAAGAAGCAGATATGGTCTGACATGTAGCCAACATAATGGTATTAAGGATGAATTAATTATCGCAATATGCTGAGGGGCGAGAGCGCGCGCGCCATCCCCGATCCATAGAAATACATAATAGATGAAAAAGATAGCGGCGAATGCTAAACATTTGCGTGGAGGGGGGGGGGGGGGTGGCACCGCGG
>JASSRZ010000065.1:2940016-2950825 GCA_032164315.1 Malacoctenus gilli
CTGCTGTAAAGGCTTTCTTTCTCCCAAGGCGCTCCGCCGGTGCTCGGAGAGGATCCGCGTGGCAGGCGCGCCGCCCGAGCCATTGTTCCTGACTTAGCAGCGTCCCCCCTCCGGTGCCTCCCAGGTGTGGCTCCCTCAGCATAATTAAGGGAAGGGGGGGGGGGATCTGCCAGGGCTCCTGGGCCAGGGTCATTCATCAACTGGATCACCCGCAAGATTAATGTGCACTTGCTGCAGCGCTCCAATGGATTGCTGCCACTTGCTGAGATCATTAGCGTTGGCCTCCGTATGACTGCAGAGGGCTCCGCTCAGTGGATGGGGAGATTTGCAGCTTTGCATACTAAATGAATAGTCCATCATTGCCTAATTAAGGGATTATTGGAGACACTTGTGTCCAGTCCCCCGGACAGTAAACCATAACTGAAGGGCAAACTAGATAGATTAGCTCCACCTGCTTAGTAGCAAAGTGCAAAGTAATGAAACTGCTGACAAAAGTAAGCTCAAAGGAGGACGAGGAGGGAGTGCGTCATTACACGCCATGTGGGTCCCACAGGGACCCAGACACTCTGTTTAATAACTCCCCAGGTTTTTTTTTTTAAGTTGAATAAAAAGAAAGAAAGAAAAACGTCAAGATTGCAAGATCTCGCCGGTCGCAGCTCCTTCCTGCCGGAGCTGATGCCGCTCGTTATCGCGTGCCACAGTTTTCGCGACAGCACCGCCGTCTCTCTCTCGCAGCAGCAGCGGCAGGATGAAATTAACACGATGCTGAGCTAATGACGCGCAAAGCAAAGACGTTTTTGGCGCCATATTACCTGGCAGATCATTATCAACACTGCAACAGTATTGAGATTATCCATCGACTGTTGCTTGTTTGAGCCCACACACACACACACGCACGCACAGACTCACAACTTTCGTCACCATCTAACATCAGATGCATGTTTTTGAATGTGGAACAAGCTTGAGTACCTGTAGAATCCATGCAGATGGCACACTGACAATGTGGCAAACAAACAACATTGCATTCTTTGCAAACAAGTCTGGTCTTTATAAACCACAACAGCTATGAGGCAATCTCAAGGTGTTGCTAATTAGTTTCCTGTGACAAAGCGAAGCTGCAATAAGAGTTTCGTTGACCCCGTGAGACTCAGAGAAAGAGCTTGTGTGCAGAATGCGGAGGTTTCATCACCTTTTTTTCTTTTGTTTTGCTCATACACAAACCCAGCAGGTACGGAGCGGCTGAGTTTCTGGGCGCCGAGCGAACGTAATTCCAACAGTCACTCTTTCAGTCCTCTTTATGTTCGTTTACCTCCTGGCGGCGGGGAAGGTGGTGTGATAGCTCCTATATCCCGTTTTATGGTTTCACCAAACGTCTAATTGTTTCTCAGCGCTTTTACACAACCTCTGCCTTTCCAGATGTCACCCGCTGCTTGACATTAGGGCTGACTCTACCTCGGTGATCGGATTGCAGATCAGGTCGGGGGTTTTTTTCTTTCTGGAGGATTCGCAGCGAGCGAGTGGGCGTGTTGATGACCTTTCCATCGTATGGGCGCCACAAAACCAGAAGAATACAAACATCCGTGGGTGGCGATGATGAGGAAGCCCAAGAATGGCAAACAGATTTTGCTACAAGTTGACACACTTGTTACGTCGTGCTTAGTGTTTGGTATTTGTAGGCTATTTTCAACCCTTTCACAAGAGAAGAAGTCCCCTCGATCTCCCGCCTATTGTCGTATTCGTCTTGTGCATCGAATCGAGTTGTTTTGATGTAAACCTGGGAGTCAGACGTTGGCAACAGTGGAACAAGAAGCCTGCGCTCAGTACAGCTGTTGTTCCTATCGCACAGAGCACAGGAAGAGCAATTTAAAAGGACCTCCTGCATTATTTGAAGTAGCATTCCTGCTTCATGCCGGCGACGCTTGACGGCGGGCTGACATACGCGTGTGTGCGCCCAGGTGCACGTTTCTCATTCTGTCTCCGTGCAGTTCATACAGGTGCAGACAAAGAAAGGCGCAACCAGCCTGCGTCTAACAGCCGGCGTAAAAGGCACCAATCAGCTGACGTTCCCTTTAAATCCGCAGTTCGCAACTCATTGAACACTTTTGCGTTCAAATCAATTTATCTCAAAACATCAAATAAAACATTTACTATCATAACAACAAAAAACTGAGTTCTTTCCTTGATCCTTGTAATGTGCAGCCTCTTCAGAATCCACATGCTCGAAAGCAGCTGCCACTTATCCCGTACTGGCGCTGCTAAATCTTTATGTTTTGGAAACCGATATCGTACGACTTGTTTCCTCCAGCTTTCGCGTCGCTGCCCTCGATAGCAGCGGATTTGCGCTACTTACACATTTATATCAACACGAGGTATCCGACTGGAGTGGATTACCGGATGGGAGATGCTCGATAACTCGGCCACACTGTCGGTGTGCAGCCTGTGAACCAGGAGGAAAAAAAAAAGATGAAAGCGGCGAAAAACTTGTGCAGCGCTGCGATGTGTCTTGGTGTATTTTTTTCTTCGCCTTGTCTGCACGTGAAGTAAAACGGGGCAAAGCGTTTATATTACGTAGTATTTATTTGATTCGAAGAACAAACAAAAGCTGATAAATAATGCATGGGGACGACTGCAAAACACGGACCGGAGCGAGTCGGCCTAATATTCCTGCGTGCAAAATTCGGAGCAAAGCGGTCGGGAAAGGAGAGGAGGCTCCACTTGTTGTGCTCGCCATTATACAGTTTCACATTGAGCGATGAGGGGAGGGCTGAGCTTGGCTTTTCCTGGCTGTAAGCCTCCCTGTATATGAGGCTTGTTTTTCATTGACTGTGTCAGGAATCAAGAGGGCTAATCCCTCAGAGACTTCAGATGAAAGTTTCAAAAGAAATAATGAAAGGCATACTGCCTGAGGGTGCATATCGGGGTGAACGTACAGCAAGCTGGAGAGAACAGCAGCGGCGCACGACAAGCAGCAAAAAAGGGAAGAACATAACAGCTTCCCTCGCTGCCACCCCCACCAGTCTAACTATAAATCACATATTCTGTCTCCAAGACATAAACAAACATGCAGCCGAGCACATCAGAAACTTGGCACCGCATGAATACTTATGAAACGTCGCGTTTCCAGGCTTGTACTTTTTAAAATATCTGAATGATCCGTTAAAAAACGACGCGAGACGCCATAAAAAGGAACAAGGCGCGTCGACTTTCTTTTTTTTTTTTCCTTCTCGCGCTTGGCTCTGTGTCAAAATGCCTTTCCTATTAGGCAACCGTCAAGTGTGCATAATTTGCATGTTTAGCGCTTTAAACACACGTTTCGACGATGCGCACGCGGCACGGTGCAAAGCAGATCAGCCAGCAGCTATGTTTGGGGAAGGTTTTCCTCGCCATGGCTGCGTTGCGGGTTTTTTTTTTTTCTTTCCTCCCCGCTGCGCCCGGGTGGGCGCATGGGGGAGTGACACGGGGGAGCCTTGTCCACGCTGACGCGTCGGCGTGAGGGATTCACCGAATCCCGCGCGAATGAAACAAGATGCGGCGCGATTAACTGGAATAATGAAGCCATTGAAACACAATTAAAAGGGAGGGATTAAAAAAACACGCGCCGTAATTTGCTCGAACAGGTTGCGGACGTCGTCTTCCTGCCCGCACCTCACTTGCAGCACCGGAACACGGACAGCACCTGCTCGCTGACGCTTTGGTTAATGCCCACCATCTGTAAACTGTGGCTGCGGAGTCATTTGTGCTGCAGGGTAACTGCATGTGATTCCCCCCTAAACTGCTCCTATTTTCATTTTTGGGAGGGAAAAAAGGGTGAGAGAGAGAGAGAGAGAGAGCGTGCGGGAGCGATAACGCCATATGTTTCCATCACTCCACGTCGGAAGATAAAACGGGCCACCCAGACGTAAGTCAGCGTGAGATGTTCCCCGCGCTTGACTTTAGGATGGGTCCCCCACAAACAAATTATTCTTGTGGCCTCGATTCCTGCAGCCGATGAGACATGTCGGCTGTGACTCCGGGGCCCGGGCTGCATCGAGAGAGCGCGCCATACCTCTGAAATGACCAAATTAGAATGCCATACTGTTCACGAACCATGTGCCGAGAATGGAGAGCACCCTCAATCGTGCTGGCAGAGAAATGCATCTGCATTCTGCTGGTCATGCATATGCAAATCCGAGCCCCCACCCACCCACACCCCGTCCTGGTAACGACTCGTAGGTAGGGCCGGCCAACTCGGCCAATAACCCCTCGCAAATTATTAATGCGCAAAGAAGATGCTGTTAAGTCAAGGTAACCGAGATAGTTTGTATTACGGAGGCCAGCAGGCGAACGAGACCGACTGGAGTTGGCTCTCAAGTGGTCTTTTTTCAGACGCCCATTCATTCCGGGTGACACTGCTGTGATTAATTGTAAAATGAATAAACTCGATGGGACATTTGTCAAACTTCCCACCTGATCCACAACTTTGATTTCGGATTACGTTGCAGCGATGATGAATGTGCATCTCTGTCTGCCAAGTAGTTCAGTCGTACGGGCACTCGTCACAATGTGGGTGCCGCTTCAGCTGCTTGTCACTCTAATCTTGCATAACTCTGATAAAAATGACACCGATGACGTCACTATTTCCAAAACGAGAAATTGCCATGCATTTCCTGTTTATGCTAATGTATCTCTGTGAATGTGGAGAGTGCTAAAACAAAGTAACCTGCCAAAATATGCAACATTACGATAACACTTTTCCTATAAATCCTAAATTCTTTGTTTTCCTGCAGAAAGAGGCTAACATCTTCCTATTCTCTGCTTGCATGCTTCATTTTAATGCTAGCACATGTGCCTTTCATACCTGCTCTGATGTTGTAATAAATTCCAAGGTACCTGTCCAGTAATACACCTTTTCACAGCATTATACAACGATTGGGATACAACGGGCGCCAAAAAACACATTTATTTCACTGTGTGTACGTGTCGAAACGATGGTGTTTCTCCCTGAGACGGGGAGGAAGATCAGCTGCGAGGCGCGCTGCGCATTTCCATGCACAGAGAGAATAGTGGAGGCAGCTGTCTCTGATTCTCCACCTGATTTGCCAATAACTGACATGCAGACCGGGTTTCCACGATTGTTTTGCTCTGCTGGACCGAGATTTAGTTTCACACGCTGCGTCAGATGTCAGAGAAACACAAGGGTCAGTGTTTATTGCTGGCATAAGGGAAGGGGTGGGGGTTGGGGGTTGGGGGGGAACAGTCCAATTCAACATCCTTTTGGCTGGCTTCTTTCCAATCCTGAATCTCAGCTTCCTCAGCACCTCCTCCTCCTCCTCTCCGCAGCCGTACCTCCGTGTAATCCGGCGTTGTCGAGCACGAAAAGCAAAAAAAGAGAAAGTTGGCCCATCTTTTCAGTCTTGCCAGCCTTTGTGTCTCTAACTTCAAATGACATTTTAATTAGGGTTGAATGTCCAAACTGGCGCGCTCTGTCTCCCTCCAACTTAGCCGGTAAGACTGATGGCTGATGGAGGCTTAGCCGTGGCAGCCCTGAGACTGTGGGACGGGGGCAATCTGTCCTTTGAGTCTCCCATCAGCCAATAGCCTGACTCCTCTCAAATCCTCGTCTGATTCATTAGGTTTTCACAATGTCTCGCACGTTCTCCCGCTTCCCCGCATACGTATCGCTTTAAAGCGTTTAACCGCGCCAGTTTTCGCCGTTAATAAAGCTGTTGACATTTAAATCCGTCGCCCTGTCCTCTTTCTCGGTGACTCTAAGGGAGACGTTTCCCCGAATCAAATGTCCCATTAGGCCATCCGACCGTTTCTGTTTTTTGATGAATGTGTAATAAAACATCCAGCGAACGAGTCTCTGATTTCGAGTCGGACCGCCGCCGCGATGTATGTTTGCGCCGCGGTCCCTCCCAGATAAATGACACTCGGGTTGCCGGGAGAAGGGAAGGAAGAGACGGAAGGGAAGGGGCGGGGGGGAGAGAAATAATGTCATGTTCCCTGCTTTGAACACGCATGGAGTAATTTAAAGGATTTATCATGGGCGAGACGCGGCGGGTGTGGAGGGAACATTTGTCCTGACGGACGATTCAGAATATACAGTGCCTTCCCCCATTCGGAGGGGACCAGAGGGTAAATGTTCACACGGACAAGAATTATGGTCCTGCTCAGTGGCGTTTGATAACACCCCGGCAGAGGTTAAGTTTATCCACTATGTCGGAGAGATAAAGATTCCGGTTTGGTTTTTCCATTTCTTGCAGGATATACCGAGCGCTTATCACTAAAGGGGGGTGGCGGGGGGGGGGGTGACATGGTGGGGAAAAACAGAGGAGCTGCCCAAAGTTGCTGCAGCTTGTGTGGCGGAAGGCAACAGAGGAGCGGCCGCGGAGCTGCTGGACAAAGGTCAGTTTGAGTTTCGGCACATGGGAAATGCAGCTGGAGGGGGGGGGGGTTAATTGCCACCGAAAAAAAATCTGTAGGACTCTAAAAATGTGATGTTATTACAGAGAGAGAGAGAGAGAGAGAGAGAGACATCGTCCGTCCTGCCTGTTGCACCGCACCGACGTTCCCCATTTCCAGTCAGAAGAGCAACAGACGGTTTATTGTGGCTGTCTGAATGTCAGAGAAGCACTTATTCTCACTTATTTACTCAACAATGCAATCTTTGCATGTGTGTGAACTACCTGAGGGTAATGAGCGCAAATCACCTCGCTTTGAATGTAAAGAAATGCGCAATTTGCATTTATTTGCATGACATTAAAAGAAAATCACTGTATGCGTTCTGTCTCTGCTCGGCAGGTTCAGCCACCAGAGACTCGCAGCGAAATACCAGCAATCACACTCACGCCTTGAGTGAAAGAAGAAAAAAAAAAAGGGGGGGGGGAAATACGTTCATCAGCGCGAAGGCGTTTGAATCCCCGACGATGTCTCACCTCCTCCACGAACCACCCCGGTGCAGAAGAGTATTAGTTCAGTTCCTCACTCCGTTTGTTTTCTTTCATGTTGCATCAGTGTGTTTAGCTCCTTTGTAGTGTCAAGCTCAGGTGTGTGCGCGGAAGGGCGGGCGGAAGAGACGCACTCACAGCCGTGGACCAAATGTGTGGACCGTTTCAGACAAAGCAGTTAGGAGCTATGCGAGGTGCGACGAGTGCGACTGCTACAAGGCACGAACAGGCTCGCTCTCGAGCAGAATGCTGGAAAATACTTTGTTTTTTTGAGTTGTTATTGCCAATAGGTGTTTGGTTTACCAGCAGTTACAAATAGGCTTGAATAATGGGAGAAATTTCTTGGCATTCAAGTAATTTACAGCATTTCATCCGTCATAAGTGCATTTAAAGAGCATGTAAGCTTTGAGGAAACGGTGTGTGAGATTCACTTTCGATGCCTGACAGTTATCAGATCTGTTTTCCTTGTTTTTTCAATGCATCCACTCGATGCTTATTGTCCTGGGCTGCTGGTTTCCGTGGTGTGTTAATGGCCGAACAATAAAAGAATAATCAAAAAAACCTTCACCTTTCCAGCCAAGCGAAACATAACTGAATGCTGCGCTTTGGTACGTGCCACATTAACTCTCCGGGAAGTTTTGGGAACAAAACACTGATTTTATTGGATCTTTCGTTGACCTGACCTCCGCCTGATGTCTGCGCCCCGCATGCGCGGCTAAATTGATCCTAACAGTTTCTGAACGGCTCACGAATGAAAAGAAGCAAACAGGAACACGACACGAAAAAGAAAAGGAGAAAAAAAAAACAACAACAACAACAACATGAATCCGAGTCGCGGGCGAAGGTCACGGAGGAGCGGCTGCGGCTGCGGAGAGGGGACCTTTTTATCAATTCATGCCACGTCTCCCGTGGAAAGCAACTCGAGCCATACCATCAATTCACAGGACTCTCAACTGTCCAATTAGTCTTATCTGCGCTTTGCAAGAACAAAAATGTGTCGTTCAACAGAGGAATGTGATAAAAATGTGCGTCTGAGGAATCAAGAGCGGAATTTATCACCTATGACTAATTACGTAATCACTTCAGAGCTCGACTTGTGTCACTGCCTGTTTTATGGGGTGCAAGAGGTGATTGTACAGCCAAAATGACAAACGAAGATTTCAATTAAAGATGGCTTTCAGCGGCGGAAATTATACTGGTCGACCGTCTTGCAGACGCGGCGCCGCACAGCCGGTGGGTGCGTTATTTAATCCCTAATTGTGCATCAAATTGCAGGAGGAATTGTCATGTGAGTGAAACAGCGAGATGAATCAACCTCCTAATGGGCAGCCGAACAGCGCGCCGAGGATCGTTTGGAAGCAACTCGGGCTTCTTCCCTTTCACTCCGGCTCTCGTTAGGAGCTCGGGGCCGTTCGCCGCCGCATGCCGCCACATGACGCACGGCGGCCGCATTCCGCGCTGTTAGGAATGTTCGGTCGCCGGCGTCGCCGAGCTAAATGTTTCTTCGCGGGGGTCGCGGCTCCTCGGACGTAATGAAAATAAAACTTAGAATATTGAGGGAAGTTAAAGTGGGCGGCGGTAAATAAGACTGCTTCAGTTGATGGACGCGTCTGAGATGTGTCTCCGCAAATGTTTGCACAGTTGTCGGTTGGGGGTTTTTTTGGGGGGGGGACTTTTTCTTCTCCGACGGCCGAGTTTGAAATATCAAACAGTGTCATTACATCTGCCGACATCAAGGACACTTCTCACTTGAAACAATTCGGCGCCCCCTCCGCGGGCGGACTGTTACTTCTCGGCAGGTGCCCGTTGCAATTGGAAGTGTATAAATCATCGAGCAGGAAGGCTGTCAGCCGTGATGACACTCCTCATAAACACTGCTGACCGCTGGCCATGGCATTGTACTTCTTCATCAGCTCTCCCCATCGCAGACGAGTGCTGAGGGCGCCATCCACATCCTCAGTTAGAGGGGGGATTGGTGGGGGTGGGGGGGGTGGGGGGGCGAACTCTCAGGCTGACAGAAAACAACTCTGTGCTCTGGAGTGCGAAGCTTTGAATTGTAGTGATGTTTCCTTGGCAAAATTTAGGCCCAAGTGCCCACGGCGCCGAGGTGGAAAAACAAAATTTGATTGCAGCGAGTTTACATCACGCTGTAATGTGGCACAGGCTTTTATCAACATAAGCAAGCTGGGCGAC
The DNA here is from genome assembly GCA_032164315.1 of Malacoctenus gilli. Lineage (NCBI taxonomy): Eukaryota > Metazoa > Chordata > Actinopteri > Blenniiformes > Labrisomidae > Malacoctenus > Malacoctenus gilli. The sequence continues at coordinate 2,949,139 of JASSRZ010000065.1, forward strand.
CGTGATTGGATGTTTGGTTCGCATTAATATTTCTCTCAAGGCTATTATATTAATGAATATGGAAGAAAAACACAGACTATATGTAGTTCCACACGGCTAATGCATGGTGACGATGATTTAGCGAGACAGCGGCAATTTTGATTTAATGCTTCCCCCCCCCCCTGTCGTCGCCGCTTCAACATGCAGTGTTGGTTAACACACAAGCTCCGAGTTTGTGTTCGGCGATCAAGTTAAGTGGCGCGGTTCGGGATGGAGTGCGGTGATAGCGGCAGTGGGGAAAAAAAAGAAAAGATTTTAAAGCAGCACCTTAATCGAGAGGTTTAGTGTCATCGGGAGCAGAAGCATCTCGATGTGAGACGAATGGTTCGCAGTATTGTTGGTCCATGTGGTGCAGTGGTTCGCGGTGTGGCTGGCCTCACAGTGTGTGGATCCTGGGTACGAGCCTCTCTGTGCGGAGTTTGCATGTTCTCCCTGTAAAAAGAGTCAATCTGTCTGTGTGTTTCGGGTGTTTGTGTCTCCATGTCAGCTGGGATTGTAATGTAATTGAAACACATAGTGCCACAAGTGAAAGGTAAGTTACAGTTTATCTCTCTTGGCGGCGTTTCCGTGTTCATGAACGAGTCTTCTCTCGCCGCCGCGTCGCACTCCCACAAATCAAAGACACCCATGTCGGGGTACGGTGCCTCGGAATTGTCTCCTGAATGTGCTTCCAAGGCAAAGATAATCTTTTTATTAATCCAATTTATTACGTTTTAATTAGTATCATGTGTATTCGTAATTAACAGATAGGATTCATGCTGCAAATTGCTGCTTGTGAAGATGTTTTGCCAAACATGTCCACGTTGCGCCGGCAGATATTGGCATGCAGCCCCGCGCGTTGTGACTCACAGATAATTTTCTTTGACATTGGTGGAATAGGAATGCAATAAAATGAGACAAGGGGGCATGTCGCCTGACCACTCGGATTATCCGCTTTTAGTCGCAACATCGAGACCGTCGCCTCTCGAAACTTTTGCGGTCGGACTCGGCCTCGAACGACGGGGGCCGGATTAAAAAAAATTATCCATCCAGATGTTTGTGTTGACCCTTTGAACCGCGATTCAACCCAAACACCTTCACACGTCGTTGCGATCGTTGACGGGACGCAATTCTCCCTCCACGAACTACCTCCTCAAATGTCTATGAATCATTTACAGAGATGAGAGAGAAAGTTTTCACAACTTGGTGCATTTTTTTGCAAGAAGGGTCCTTGAATGAACTTCTACAATAAACCGGCTTCTCTCTGAAAGAAAGTGAACAAACAGCTTATTTTTTAGGGGGGGGGGGAGTTGGGGCGGGGGGGGGGGGCACAGGTTATCAGTAAATCCATGTTTTCCCATTACGAACCCTTTTTTCTCTGATAGCGGGGCTCTGACACTCATTACTTCCATGTTGTTTTTTTTTCCTCGCCTCTCCTTGCACCAACAGTTTGATTTCAAGTATATACTTTAATAACTTTCCATAAAATAAATGAGATGTGGATTGTGTTTCGCAGTGGCTGTTTTTTCCTCAGGGGTATCGGGGACAAAACGCTTGTGATTAATAATTCATGTGATCTGTTTGATCCCCATCATCATGGAAATAGTTTCCTCCAGCCCACTCCTCCTCAGCGGGGGGGGGGGGGGGGGGGGGGGGGGGGGGGGGGGCG
>JASSRZ010000065.1:2957054-2972512 GCA_032164315.1 Malacoctenus gilli
TGTGTGTGTGTGTGTGTGTGTGTGTGTGTGTGTGTGTGTGTGTGTGTGTGTGTGTGTGTGTGTGTGTGTGTGGGTAGCCCTCTGAAGGCCCATTGATGTCCACTGAAAGCAAGTACGGGCTGTAACAACCAGGTGTAGAAAATTGATGGAGCGACGGGAGTACTTGAAGAAATTGATCAGTTTGAGAGGCAGAGCTTTGGGGGGGGCTCACCGTCCCTTGACCCAGGATGTGCAGGAGCAGGCCCTGGTGGAGAAGCAGAAGCGCTTTGCTCAGATTCGAAAGCTTTCCCCGTCTGTCTGGCTTCACCATGTGGAGAACTGGAACTGTTAAGTAACTCTAAACTGTAACACAATCTTCCTCCAAGCACTGCACTGTTGACACGGAATGAGACACACTTTGCTTTCACAAAACGGCGGCGGCGGCGGTGGCGGCGGCGGCAGCGGCCCGTTGGAGTATGACCGTTCGCTCCCGTTGGAAGTCAACAGGCAGTTTGGTGCAGCGAGCATGACTGAGTCATTTCGACGCCCAACCTCTCATCGTTTACCTTGAGTCCATTATTTTGCAATGACCACTCGGTGCACACTCGCTTTTTTTTTTTTTTCGCTCTCCACACTGCAGTTTTTGTTCCAAGTGCGAGTTAGGTGAGAGATGCAGTCAGTGTAGCGGCAAAAAAACAAAAGACAGACTGACAGTGACGGGCATTGTAGCCGCCAGCCCGAACTGCTGAGGACTGGAAGTGATGTAACACTTCTAAAAAGACATCCAGCTGGACAAAAACCAACGGCGCTCACGCAGTCAAGTTTCAAACGAGCGGCTCGGAGAGAAAAGTCGACGGAGCGTCCTCGTCAGCGTTCTCTCCGGTTTACTACCAAAAACCGAAGGTGTCGGTAATCCCCCTCGCTTGTTCGCGGTTTGTTAAAGTCATCCCGATTCTCCCTCTGTTGTTTCGCGTCGTCGCTATATTAGCATGTTCCAAAGCTCCTGCGATGTAATTAAAATTAAAAAAAAAAAACAGCAACGAGGATTTAACAGCTTGGTGTTCTTGCTCGGTTGTGCTGGGAACCGCTTTCGCAGTTTTGTGCAATTCAAACAGAGCAGCGAGTGTTGATAACGCAATATTAAACAGCAAGTGCATGAGGAGGACAAAAAAAAAAAAAGCAAGCTCTTCCAAACGGCGGCTGATGAAGAAAAGCAGGCCGGCTTTCCCTTGAAACAACAGCAGCGGCTGGAACACTCCTTGTTTCTCGCGGGCGCTGTAAATGTACACATAAAGATGACGGACACGTCTATTCCGGAGTGTTTCGGCCACCGGCCACATGGAAACACTGATAAAGACCGGCAAATCAATAGGCCACCCACTGCTTTATGATCTTTGTGCGGCAGCAGTGCTTATGCAGCAACTGGCCTCTGACCCCTCCAGTGAATTTTCAAACGCTCGCCTTCACTTACGGTCTTTTATCCGCTCCCCCGAAAACCCTGGAGTCCCAACATCACAGGTCGCCAAGTATCACCCGCCCTTTTATTTATTTATCTCTTCACCCCGGCCAATTTCCGCAGAATCCAATCACGACGGAGGAGGGGGTGGGTATCACTTTGCCCCCCCCGAGGGGGAGCGCTGCTCGAGAAAGCCATAACAACTCCTGGCGTCACGCAAAGAGCCGTTGCCTCTAACGACGCCGCGCGCCTCCCGGCTGCGTCGAGAAAAAGAAAAGAAAAGGTGAGAGTTCGTTTGTTTTCACGGGGCGCGTCCAGGGGAGGAGGAAGACGGATCGCGGAGCCGCGCGTGGCGCCGCGACTTGGCCGGCTGCCCCGCTCCTGCCGGAGCCCTCCCCCGAGTGTCCCGCTGTCGGCGTCGGGTTCCATACGGGGAGTGCAGAGGGGGTATCGGCTCCTGCCCACACAATCAAAATATAACATGCAGCATGCCTCTCAGCGGCTGGCTCGAGTGACTCGGTAATCCAACGCTCAATGTTGCGCGGATCATTAAGGTCACGCTGGCGTCTTCGGAGGCGCAACAAACAATCGGTCCTGGCAGCCGTGATGCGGCCGGGCGGCGTCTGACAGGACGGGCGAACTTCTGGAGTCCAGACAGGCCTGCAAATCTTCGCCCGTAATCCACTGTATAAATCTTTCACGGCGCCGGCTTCTCCCAGGCTTTTAAGACCCCGTCTCCTTCTTATTTAGATTGACCCCTCATTTGCGGCTGACTCGGCTGATTGGCTCCTCATTTTCCTCTGTAGAAATATGCGCTTAATTGGCTTTACTTTGCTGCGGCGGCGGCAGCGGCGGCGGCGGCGGCCCTGTGATTGACTCGCACGTGGCTCACTGTTGTATGGATCTATCCTCATACAGCGCATTAATGCATGAATGGATATGTCAAGTGTAACCACATAGGAGTGTCTCCAGGATAAAGCCATGATGCAACATTCTTCATGCTTTGTGTTCTCTTGAAGCAGCAGCAAGTGTTTTTTTTTCTCTTTTTTTCGCTTTCCTCCCTCTCTTGTCAGATGAAGGCCCAGACTTTTATGGAAATGAGGAACCCAGCCACAGGGTGTACATGTTGAATGAGGCGCTAGATAGAGTCAATGTATATTGGCTGTTCATCATCTTTTTTTCTCTTTTTTTTCCCGCCCCCCGCCCCCCCCCTCCAGTTTTTTTTTTCTTCCCTGCCCTGTTTTAAGTTCCAATTTGAACTTTCAGCAGCTCAGCCTTTCATCTCTCCTGGAGTTGCTGCAATTTACACTTTGTCTTTCACTTCATCCCCGTCTGATGCAGTGCTTGGTTATCTGCTCACCTCGTGCCATCCTCGCGGTCTGACTTCTAAAAGGTGGTGGGATGAATCACACGCGGCACTGACTTTGGCGAATATGAGGCAACCCCCCCCCCCTGCCTTTTTTTTAAACCCCCCCCCCTCCTCTTTCTCCAATCACCCACCAAAACCGCCCTCCTCTTTATTTAATGTCGGCACACGCTCTCCATTTTCGCCCCGGACAAGATGCGAGGGGAGAATTTTCCCTCTGTTGACGCCATAAATCTGAACTAGATTAAAAGTGCGACTACACTGTTGGGGAAGCTCTGTGTTCTCATCTGTCACCTGTGGAAGAATTAACATTGGAGACCGAAAGCAGAGCGAGAACGAGAGAGAGCGAGAGAGAGAGAGAGAGAGAGCGAGAGAGAGAGAGACTCCACATGTCTTTACCTGCTGGTGCCTGTTCAACTACTGCCCTCTGCAGTTCGTCGCCGACACAGCCGCGCTGCCGCCGCCACCACCGCCACCGCCACCTCTCGCTATTCAATTACAGCTCCAGGAAATGTGCAGTGGCTCAGTGATCAGCATCTATTGTATGCAGGACCAACAAGCATGAAATATAGAACAGAATAATTACAGCCCAAACCAGGCAGACCTCAGGCGCCGTCTTGGAGAAAATACCTCATAGCGCCGGCGAACGCTTAGCCGTGACTTTGTCGCGAGGACGCCGGGGAAACAAACAGGCCTTATTATGTCTATTTACTGTGCCTGGCCAATGTAATTTGTTAGCGTGAAGAGAATGAGAAGAGGCATGACCTGTAATGGTGTAAGAAGGGCAACTCACTGAGCATCAACTTTGCGCGCTGCTTAAGTCCCGGAACAAATGTGGAGCAGTTGAGACTAAAGATGTTTATTCAGGGGTGAAAGCAGAGAGAGAAAAAAAAGAAAAAGCCAAAGGCTCGTACAACAAATGACACCGGCGTCTGGTTTTTTTTTGTTGTTTTGGGGTTGGTTTTTTTAGGAGTCAGAAGAAAAAAGCCTTTTTTCGCCTTTACAAATCAGATTCTAAAGAAGACAATATAAATTTTCAATTTATATTCCGTCTATCACAGGAATGGGACCACACTGGCAAAGCTGTGAAGACGCATGAATCAGAATATCTGTCAGTGTAAAACCCAAAGTGTCTAAAAATATTCATTGTATTTGTCTCTGCGTGTATATGTGTGCCACCTCCCTCCCTCTCTCCCCCTCTCCCTCTCTCTCTCTCTCTCTCCCTCTCTCTGCATGCGGCTCTAATAAGCACATTCGCTGCTTATTGCCAAATCTCCCACTTACACCGACTATTTAGTGACCTTGATAACGCCGCTTGATATTGTAGATACAAAGCCCTTAACCCCGCTGCACTTGGAATATGAATGAGTCCGCAAAACAGAGACGGAGAAAGGACCTTTTTTTTTTCAGTGGGGGATTAAAGGTCATTAAAATATTTAATCGTTGCTTTTGTGTGTGAATACCTCCTAACACGAGTGGAGTGAGCGCCACCGCGCCGCGGCGCGTTTATCCCGAGTGGGTTTAATCCTCGTGTGTGTACGTTGGGGTTGAAAGAGCAGGTCAGCGTGACCACAATCCCATCTAAGTCTGATAAGTCTGCAGCGCAGCTCGCCATCTGATTCCAACACGCCATTTCTGTGAGTGTGTGTGTGTGTGTGCGTGCGTGCACGTGTGTGTGTATTGGGATTTGAAACCCCGTAGCCTGGATGCGCTTCTCATCCTCCCAATCCCAGCCTCCACGTACACAGTTTACTGACCTCTGACTTGCCGTATGAGCCGAACATGTGTTTTCTTACCTCTTTGTGTTTCACACCTGCTTGAATCTGTGAGGGGGGGGGAGCGGCCACTCGAATCCTCAAGGTGCACGCTCGGATGTGACGGCTGGGTTGCACCGATAAGATCTATGTTATTCACTGGCGGTGGAGACCTGTCAACACTGGAAGCGTCTGGCATGTGCACAGCTTGATAGGGAGGTGCGACGGAAATATGTAAAGAAAAAGGAGAAAAAAAAATGTGCATGTTTTTAAAAAAAATGAATTTCGGATGGAACACGTTCCAGCCGGAGCTAATCCAAGGCTGAAACTCTGCAGCCTCTCAATATTTTGTGTTGATTTGCACGAATGGAGCCAAACAATGATGACACTGTACTTGTGCAGATAGGCAGCAGTTTGAACTTTGCTCCTTGCCAGGCCTTTTTTTTTTGTTGCTTTTTTTTTTTTCTCCACCGAGCCTCTAGATATAATCAGATTCCCAGACTCACGCCAGCCCCTTACAGATTGAATGAACAAGCACCTGCTGTGCCAGTCTGGGAAAGGGGACAGAGCTGGCAGCTTGTAGATTAAATAAAGCTGTCTAGTCGGTGCCAAGGTAATGGCTTCTCAAACCGCAGTTTAAATGTAATACTGATTCTGTGTCACTGTTGCTTTGTCGGACCACTCCGTCCGGCCGTATTGAAGGAAAAGAGGGTCCGCGCACGTTACATTAGGGGCTCCAGCTGAGATTGTTTCAATCGGAGGTCCGCAGGGCCCCAGAAATGTTCCCTTAGTTTCAGCCAGGCGACAGAGCGGCAGCGGAAGCCTTTGTAGCCTGGAAAATTGCAATGAAGTGGCAGAAAAGACTTTTTCTATTTCACATTATGATCGCTGGTGTATTATACTCTGGTTCACCGCAGCAGACTGATTCAGTTTGGTGATCTCTCACTTTCTAAATTTTAGGTTTTCTCTCAAACTTGGCACCTAACGTTTGGAGTGTTTGTCTCCACTAAACCAGTCAAAACGCTTCGGTGTCGATGCCAGGCCTGCGAGAGGTGCTGCCACCAAAACGGAGTGGAGACATGGAGGAGAATTAAGCAAAACAAACAAACCAAAAAGGAAAACTGGCTGAATGGACCGAGAGGCAAGTGGCACATTTTCAGAATAAAAGCCAGTTGAGAAAAGATGCAAATGAGGGGAGAAAGACTTGAACTGCTTTTCCAAGAAGCAAAGATTGAACAGATAAATAACTGCAGGCTTTCGATTTGTCCCAGACTACAGTGGTCAAGACACAATATAAAAAAGCAATAAAGCAGCAGTATCTCAGCTGCCTTATCGATAACCTAGCACGAGTGTACGCTTGTGAAAACGGGCTTCTGCAGCCCCATTGAGACCGAACCTGTTCGTTCGCGGCCCCTCCTGGACCGAAGGAGGCCGACACCCTCTGCTTTTGGCTGCTCACTCTCAGACACTGTAGGCAACAATGTAAGTTGGAGGGGTTTTTTTTTGAAGAAGTGACAGCAGAGGCAGCGTACTGTTTATTTTTAGCTTTGGTTCGCAGATATCAGGTAGATTTTGGCATCCTGTCAGAACAACAGGAGCACCTCTTCTCCCGCCTGCCCTCCTGTTGGATGGTACAGTTTTCTCTGTTTAAGAGACGCTCGTTAAACAGGATGTTTACCACAACCCACACGTCAAGCCTTCGCCGTTCTTTTTTAAACCAACAATAAGCCGCAGTTCAGGCCTCTTGGATCCCATTTTCCCTCCAGTGGGATGGCACTTATGTGGCGAAATCATATGTTTTTGTCAGCGCTTCCGCTCAAACATCAAACACCACGCGCGTATTTATGCGTTTATAGCTGCAGTCGGCTCTACTCATGCATTCATGAATGAATGTGGTGATATGAAATAATTTAATTGGGGCCCGAGGCCTGTGTCATGCTGGGAAAATGTTTATTTTACTCAGCTAGCCAGTGTGACTGGGTGAGTGGCTGGGAGCCTGTCCCCGTGTCAGCCCTGTGATTGACTGGTGACCTGTCCAGCCCGCACCTTGCCTTTCACCCACTGTCAGCTCCGCTGGAGCTTCAGTCCCCCGAGACCCTGAAGGATGGCCGGCTGCGGCTAATTGATGGCCGGCGGGGGCGGCATTAGCATATTAGATTCCTGTCATTCCGCGGTGACTGTCGGGACCTGGGCCGGGCGCTGCTGAGGCCGAGCGGTCGCAAGCGGGAATCCCGGCGGTCGCCACTCCCGCCCACCGCGATCTGGAGCTCGTGCCACGTTGTTACACAAAACAACGAGCTGCTGCAGGGCTTCATCATTTCTGTTGCCGGGGTCAGGAGATCTGCCCGCAGGCCTGCGGAGTCAACGATGCAGCTGCCTGAAGCTTAAGGAGAAGATACACAAGCTGTTCAGTTCAGATTTGAAATTGGTGACACTGAGCCAGCCAGCAGGCCTACATGAGTGCATATACTATATATGTGTCAATTGATTGGCTATTTTCTCATGAAAGGTCATCGGAATATCATCTGTTGATGTGACAACTAACTGAAGGTAAAACCAAAAGGAGATCTGGACTTTTGTGTTTTGACCCAAAGCAGCTGCAGGAGGAAAGAACACTAATCTGGTTGCTAATATTCTTTCCACTTCGTTTTCACCACAGACACTAAAATCTAAGGATTGCGAGCAAGACGCGAGTGTAAATCAATGAAATTGACTCGTTGTTTTTGTTTTTAACCCTGTGAATCCAAAGGCACAGTCAGGAAACAAGCCTGTGGTAAAAGGAGCGCTACAACTGGCAAAAACAACAACAACAACAACTACGGCGGCGACCAGCTCGCCATGAGGTCATTCGCTCTGTCAAAAAGCAAGCGCTTTCTTTTATCTTAAATCAATTTCGGTGGAGATAATGCAATTTCTTATTTCATGACCGCGCGCCGCTGGTTGCCATGACAAAGAATCAATCCTAAACTGTAACAAATGGCTTCAATTCATAGAGGGAAATGGTTCCCATTTGTCCCCAGCTGGTCAATACGCATTTGAGGTCCAGTCAAGAGCTCCTTAATGAATGTGTGCTGGCTTGTTTACCCTGGGAGACAGAGACATAATTTCAGACTGCATGTCTCTGGCCACATTTCGCCGGCGCTTCACGCCATGATTGCTGCAAAGCCAGTTTTCCGCAAAATGTTGCGGGGCGGGTCGGGCCTTTCTCCCTCGCTCTCTCCCTCGCTCTCTCCCTCTCTCTCTCTCTCTCTCTCTCTCGCTCTCTCTCTGGCGCGTCGTATCACAGTCACCAGCGGGCTAAAGGATGGAGATAATCACAGCAGCTTTGTATGCTTTACTCGCCTCCTCGTTTTTAAAGGGCAGCGCTTAAGGATGTCTCGCTGTGAAGACACGCGCACAATCGGAACCACCCGAAAATAGATGGAGCACTGTAGAGCTTGACCTATACTGTACGTTGGCTCTTGTTGTGATGAAAGGACATGAAGCTCTCTTTGCATATAAAACCGCCTAAAGAGGTGTGAGCGAGTTCAAGGGCGGGGGGCAAATTCATAATCGATATCTGCTAAAGATCCTAATTTAGCACATTATTCATGTTGACTACTTTCTTCCACGGGTATTGATCGATGGGGAGTGTCGATAAGATGACAGAGACGAATAGGTGAAATAAGAGGACTTAATAAACAAGGGGACAGAGGCCGCGCTGGCTGCAGGAGTGGCCTGCTGAGGGATCGGCCGGCGAGTCGGCAAAATAGGCGTGAAAAAAGATCGCGCCTCAAAGAGAATGTCATCTTTTAGTCCGCCTGTTGTTTTCCTTTCCTCCTCCTCCTCCTCCTCCTCCAGCTCCTCCTCCCCTTCGGTGGGAATGGACTCGCCGCGGGGACGTCTCAGTTAATATTATCGATCTGCGATGTTGAGGGTTGGTCATTTCGGCCGCCGCACTATGGATGTCAATAAGCATCCATTTACAGTGGCACCCCGGCAAATGGGGAAGGAATTCAATTTGCCAGCATTCATTCAAAAACTATTTTGTTCTATGCTCTCGCTGACATCTACCATCAAGCAAAACCAATGTGGTGGAACCCACAGACTGTCTGCGGGCTGACAGCCAACGCTGGCCCATTACTGCGGGAACAGATCAATCCACAGCCACTATGGAGGCCGCGCAGACAATTGACCATAAATATGTATGTTTTTTTCAGACAACGACGCTATATGGTGGACATTTGTTCAGGCATGTAGTGGGGGAGAGATTTTTCTCTGTATACTGGAAATGTTTATGACAACTGCCTCTGGTGGAGGAAGAGGTGCATCTGCGATCTGACAACCATTTTCAGGCACACATTTATAAAGGGAACGACGATGATGGTGTGTTTCGGCTACAAAATCACATTGGGAGTGAATGTTGGATGTTCAGGCACTCTGTTTTTTAATGATATGGTCTCGAATCAAATTCTATTCATATATGGGCTGGGAAGACAAATTACAGTATAGTTGTTTCAGAAAGGCTTCGTCTTTACGTCTTTCTATTTCCAGCAACTTACGGTCCCAGCAGACTCCCGATTAATCTTTGTAAAAAGCAGGAAGCAGGAAACATATTCTCAGGTTAATATATGTCCCCAAAGGCCCAAGATTTACATACAATTACACCTTTGTGCCTTTAATATAACTGATTAACCTGAACCGAGCAGTTTTTAACAGAGGTCAAAAAATGTCCTCTGATTCTCTTGTTTCTTTTTCTAACAGTTTTTTTTTTTATGACTAGGGACTCTGCAGACAAAAACACCACAAAACAGGAAACACATGTGACTGAAATGTCTCAAATGAATGAAAAAAAACGTTGCTCCCCCCGCCCCCCCCCCCTTAAATTTCATTATTGATAAGTTGTCCAAATATGCGCCTCATTCTTGCATGTGAATTCTGCAAACATTTGTAAACAAGAACAGCTGCCACCAGTTGTTTTTTTTTTTGTCCGTCACGGCGGCTGCGCATCCCAGCTCTGCTGCCGAATCCCCTTCAGCGCGGCGTCTGTGCGGCGTGAGGATGTAATATATTGACCTGTCTATGGGTGGCACTACATCAACATCAACGGCGGAGGACCAGCGGCTCCAATTGTCATGCCTCCCATCATATCCGTGTGACAGCGATTGCGAGGCGCGCGGCGCGGCGCGGCGGCTCATAAAGGATCAATCAAGCACTCAATTAAGCCGCGTTTGCATCCAATAACTTCTGAGATCTAATGGCTGGAGGCATGGCTGATGGAGCCGGCGATAATTTTTCATTAGGCGCTCTGCCGGTCGAGCCGCTGCGTTCGCGGCGTCGGGATCGTGGAAAAGGGCCGCCGAGAGAAAGAGAGAGCCTGAAATCAAATCACTTCCTCCCCCCCAGCCGCCCGCGTGACCTGACAGGAAGTGGCAAATAGAAAGAACTGTTCTGCTGCAGGAACCTGAATATCACCCCTTTGTTGCCATCCTAATCTTCTCACTTTTTGCCTGCCGAAGGGCTTCACAAGAAGAAAGACATTAAATAATGTAACACCAGCAGCAGAGTTTCTCACAACTTATGAATTTATCGATTCCGTAAACGTTCCGTCTCGTATAAAAAGTAACCAAACACTATTTTTTTCCCTCGCCAAATTTAATGGAGTTACATTTGAATTCGCAGCGCCGTCTGCGGAACATCAAATGTCCGGAAAAACTTTGGAGCTCACACTGAAATTGGAGCGTCCCGGTTCCTCGCTGCTCGCGGATCTCCCTCACGTGCAGACAAGGGAGGAGGAGGGGGGGGGGGGGGCAGCAGCGCGACGCTCTGTGCGGGAGCAGCTCCTGCGAGCATTCATATCGACATCGGGTATGACGGAGCGCGGACGGCCCGGGATGCGGTCGCGGCGGTTATTTTGAGCCCGGCTCGCCACGATTGGTGAATTGATTAGATGCGAGTGAATCCCGGCAGAGGTCACTGGGAATCGACGCAAGGACGACGGGGACAATCAGGCTCATGCTTCCAGCCCATCACTCTCACTCAACTCCCCCCCTTCACACACCTGTATTCCACAATAACACAGCTGTGAGTCAGGAGGAGGACTCGGAGGACGACGTATTTCTTTATGTCTCTGTAAACAACAGTCTCCCCTTATTGGGGGCAAACAGAAACAATTAAATATGATGTGGTAAAAAATACATTTTTCTGGCATTTTGCTTTTCCGAAGAGTCGACATTCTTCGAATAAATACAGCACGCTGACCTGCTGGTTCTTGCTTTCCTGCGTTCGATCGTTCCGACCGCAAACGAGCGTTTTGGATTCCGAACAGCCTTGAACGTGGCGACGGCGCTCGCGGGACGAGAGCTCGCATTTGGATTACGAAGCGAGAAGGCGTCCCGTAATAAGTTGTACAAACACTGATGACGCTCGGCATCACTAACAGTGCCTCAAAGGAAACGGATTATGAGCGCAATTTGGCTCATCAAGGAGAACGGCTTCGTTTGAAGGCAGTCGTAAATATGACACCGCACGACCCACTTTGAGCCGTGAGTCAGCGTGCTGCGCGCGCGCGTGTGTGTGTGTGTGTGTGCGCGCGCGTCACACAAAAGTGAACCTTCTGCATTCAATTCGAACCAATGGAAAGGAAAACTGATCCTTCAGATTGTATAACTCAAGGTCGCCACACACAAGTATCTGCTCGTGTTACAATAATCAGTTCTAATGACTACAAGAACCTTGAGCTGGATTTAAAAATACTTCTCAGCTTTAATCTTTTTCTTCTTATTTGCATGTAAGTAGGGACGTGTTAGACGCTTATTTGGGCAGCGAATAGTGTTTGCAGCCCCGGAGCTATTTGATGCTTATTATCGCGACCACATTACTCAATACACGTTACTCAGTGGACGGTAAAAAGTGGTAAAAAGCCGTGTTGTAAACAGGGATGAGGGATATTTTTCGGTAAAACACTCGTTCTTGTCTTTTTTCCCCTCCCTGTATTTTAGTCAGAAACGTGTTCTTGGGCTTTCTCTGCTTCTAATTCAGTCGTCCGCGAGCGCCGTGAGGAGATTTTGCCTGAATGTACTTGTGACGGTGTTTAACTCGCGAAATAGCGCGGCGAGACCGACACATTGACCCAGCTTTCATGAGAATGGGACCGTGCGCTTGGCGGCGGATGGCCCTCCGCCTACAGGAAACCATGAATCAAAATTGAACAGGCTGTTCTGTCGGCGCGGCGAGCGAGAGCCCCGCTAACCGAGACACCCGCCTCCCCCCACACCCCCCACCCCTTCCACGCACGTACACAATGTGTTCACAAAAAGAGAGAAATATAACATAGACACAAGCCACAAATGGGGCGGCTGAGCCCAAATGTTCACTGATGAAAGTTTTTTTTGTTTTTTTTCTCCTTCTACTAGCGGTGGAATATTCATGGAGTGGCACTTTGAGTGCAGTCTGCCAACTGTGTGGAAACACCGAACTGAATGAGAAGAACGAGAAGCAGTCAAGAATTAGATTCGGGACGGCCGAGGGACAGAAAACGTTTTTCATTTGAGATGGTGCGAAACCACTGTGACCACTTCAAGTGCTTCAAACTTGGCCCTGCTGTATCCTTTGTCCAATCTAATATCATGGAAACTGAACAAAAGGGGGGGAAAGACTGAAATATGGCAACTGCCTGTCACCAGTGAACGAGTTATTACTATAAACTGGCTTCACAATAACTTTTTATGGACCTGTTTCACTGTCGTGTATATTTGTGTGATTGTCCAAATTAACCACGTTCACAGTTCACATTAAATAACTACAGAAATAAAAGAAATCAATGTAGTTTTCAGAATTCTTGTTTTACAGTGGAAACAATAGAATAAGGTTACTTTTGTGATTATTTACAGCATCATTTAGATAAGTTATAAATGTAGTTTTTACATTTTTTTCCACAGTAGCATATTATTTTGTTTATCGCGATGTGATTGTACAGTAGTTCAGCTTATTCCCTACATTGTATCAGTAACAGTTTGGATACTCTATTTCACAGCAATAAACTGCAGCAGTGGGGAAACCATAAAATTGTTGGAGGTTGTTTATTTTTTGTATTATCAATATCAAGAGACACCAGTGTACTTTACTCTTATTGTGCAATAAAACGCAGTTGCACACATTGTGCACACAATCTTACACCTAAGGAAAAAAACAGCTGGAGAGTTATTGCTGACCAACAGTGGTGGAGAGAGAGAGAAACTCTTTCAGGTACTTGTTTGTCATGTTTTCCTATTGTTGGATAAACACAACAATGTTCACCTATGATGCGAAACTGCCGTCTTTGTATTTTTCTCAAGAGCAGATCGATGCTGAAGGCCTCCTGTTTCCCCTTCTTTATGTTCAACGGAGTGGTTTCTCCTTTTCCACTCCGTCACTGTATTTTACGGGGAGAAATTCAGCGTTTGCCCACAGAGGGGCTCCCTCCTCAAACACTCATATGACTATGCAAAGCAGGTGCCGCGTTTGGGAGCGTCTGCAGCCTCCGACGAGCCTCAATTTTCGCTCTGTGCGCGAGTTGAGACCAAAGAAAAGAGTGTTTACTTCTTCAGCTCAACTCAAATGTCTGAGTATTTCAATAAGATTCAAACAAATGTTCAAACTGGCGTATTTTTTTTCAAAATAAGATGGAAAAACAACTAAATATGACTTAACCTGACACATTAAATCGAGTGCACTGAACATTTTTAAGGCAAAAATATGCTGAAACGTATTATATTACCATCTTTATGAGAACACTTCTCATCACTTGCATTTACAATATCTGTTTGACCTCACAGAGTGAACGATTTTTTTCGAAAGCTCGATTAAAACACCAGAGATACATGCAACCTACCGATTCCCAACAAAACATGGCAACCTTTCCTTGCGTTTGCCCGGCAACGCCGAACTCCGGCGGCACAAACAGCCAACAGCACATATATGACGATAATAACAATGATAAAAAAAAAGAGAGGTTTTGCATGGGCCCCACGTCCAACACTGACCTTTCTTGATTGAGTGTAATAGCATACAGAGCAAATGCATAAAGGTCAGCGGGAGAAACAGCTTTAATATTATAATTGGCAGTTTTTTCCAGGGAGACGGCTCAGTTTCAAGGAGCTACACATCCTTCCTGCAGGGAGGCCATCTTTTGTTCACAAAACGGTGTTTGCAAGCTTGTCATATCTGTTCAGGACAGACCAGCCGGTCCATCGCGCGCACAAAAAAACACTGCGATGTGACACTGCAACACAAACCCAGTGAAACTTTTATTTTGTTCAGCAGACTTTACTTTTTTTTTTCCCTTCTCCTCTTTTTTTCTTTTTTTTTAAAGCTGCCCTTGTGTCTTTGCCTTCACCACTTTTCAGCCTGCATAATAACCAAGGATGGCCCGTCTTTCGGCTGAAAGCCGGGGAAAAACGGCGCTCCAAAAAAAAAAAAACCATGGAGAGAAAGAAACAATGGCTACCTTGACATTTATGGAGCGAGAGCAGCTCCGTCGCCTCTCAAAACGTTGCTCCTGTCTGTCGAACTCAGGAGTAATCATCGCCCTCCCCTGCTCCGGCTAGTGGTCTGCATAAAGCCAATCAGCGGAGGGGGGGGGGGGGGGGGGCGTGTGGCCCTGTTCTGCCAGCGTTAAGCACCTTCAAGTACTCCATGACTGCCCTCTCCTTGTGCCATAATGATGAGCAAGCCATTTGCCCGGTTTAATCACTGTTATTCAGGCAGGTTAACGCTGTACGTGGGCTACATTGTTAAAGGCCATATCTGCAAACACAGACGCAGCGGGAACACCTTCGTCCCCGCGTCTTATTTACTTTGTTATTGACTGGCTGACTTTGTCACAGCGAAAAGAGACGGAGACTTTTAATTGAATCGTCGGAGTTATCGCCAGTAATATTATTAACATATATTGTTTGACTTTGTTTATATGTTGCTGAAGCGCTCTGCCTCCCTCCCCCTTCCATTGTTTGATATGTTTAACTCAAAAAACAACAAAAAAAAGTGTTTTTTTTTAACCAAACGTCATATTTTCTTCAGATCAACTACTTTGCTTCCACTTCATTTAACAACCAGCACCTGCGCGGCCTTTCAGAGAAAGCTATATATTCGCCTATTATTACATTCACACGTTCACTCCTGGATCACTCCCCTTCATTGAATTCAACGCTTTTTAAAAGAGCTTCTATCAACACTCCCCCCCAAAAATGAGCCCACAAATGCGGCGACAAAACACTGTTTTCCTTTGTAAACAATCTCGGGACACTTTGTCAACAAACTCCGCAAACGCCCAACAATGGCGACGGTACGTGCCATAATTACTTCTGCTGGAACTGTAATAGGTTTAGACCAACGCCTTATGCGTTGCCAGTTATGTAAACACTTTGCATTCGAATTAGTGTCACTGCATAAACAGGCGGAGACAATTTGCAAGCATCACGGTGCCGTTGTGTCTTCCACTTAATGAGAGTCGTGAGAATAATCTCCTAAACAGCACCTGAAATGTATTATTGGGACCCGTTTCGAGGCACGCTGCTTCCCCTCCGCCGATAACATGGTAATGAAACGCCGTCCGCCGCCGCGATAACTGTTGCATTGGTGATTGAGGCCGGTGTGGCGGCGCGGCGCACGTCGGCGCACTGGCAGCGCCGACGCCTCCTGATGGATAGGACTCCGTCCGCGGATGATTTGTTAATGATTAATGGGCATGTCAGAGGACTGTTGCAGGGACTTCACTCATGACTCATTCTTCGGCTGTTGCGCAGAAGTCTTCGCGCCAGAAGTGAGAATTTCATTCGACCCAGTAGATTTGGAGCGCCGCTGCGTCCGTCACATGCTCGGGATTCAGTGTGTGTGTGTGTGTGTGGGGGGGGGGGGGGGGCAAAACATACATCTTACGATTTTT
>JASSRZ010000065.1:2981915-3019843 GCA_032164315.1 Malacoctenus gilli
TGTGTGTGTGTGTGTGTGTGTGTGTGTGTGTGTGTGTGTGTGTGTGTGTGTGTGTGTGTGTGTGTGTGTGTGATTGTCACTGTGGAGGTTAATCAAGGCTGCCTCCTACCTCATGTTAACTCGGGTGAGTCTCCTCTCATTGTGATGCTGGTCTGGATACAGCCAGTGTACATAAGAGGTGAGTTTACTGGAAAACAGGGACATTTTCTAATAAACACGCTACAAATTGCAACAGGTGTATTTAAAGACGGAGGCTTGTGCGTTTCTAAAGAGGCAATAAACTCCTTTGTTGCTTTTTTTGATCTCATTAATTCAAGCAAAGGGATGTCTTTTCTTGTTATCGAGTGGAACATGTGTTGACACTCCTGTGCGTCTGTCCATTAGTCCTCTGAGGGACACTTCTCGCTCTGGATTCGAGGGCCGCTGAGTCTCCAAATAACAGCGGGGATTAGGCGCTTCCTGCTTGTGAGCCATCGCCGAATAAAGGAGCCGCGATGCAATCAAAGGATACAAATCCGGGGAGCCGCTGCGAGGACATCGAAATCTACTCCGCGGCCATCAATAGACGCCGGTCGAAATTTAGGCAGCAGGAGCAGGGGCGCGGCCTTGTGTGCGCGAGGGATCAATCCGTCACCCGAGAGGCCCTTTTGTCCGTGTCATTGAGACCCAAATAAAAAAGAGCCCTATGAGTCGCATGGTTTGTCTAAATCAATAAGCAGCCGCGCTCAAGAGTGCTGCGAGCAAACGAATGGCTTCATTTTGACCGGCGCCCGTGTCCTTCCCCGACGGCAGCTGTCAGTCATCCCCCATCAAGATCGGGCCGACGCCAACCAGTCGGTGTTTCGCGTCGCCGAGACAGACTTCCAGCTCCTTTGCCGCTCCCACCGCGTTATAAGCCGGGAAGTGTTTGGAAGACGTCAACGGTGTGTAATCGATTGCCATTATTAAAACTCCCCAGCCGCAGAAATTACTCGCAAAACGGCACAAATCATTGACTGTTTACGATCGTTGCTCCTCATTATCCCAAACAGGAACAACAACAACAACAAAAAAAAATCTAATTTCCACAAAAGCTGAATTGGATTTTATAATTTGTACAGAACACAAATATGTAATTTGTTAATTTATTGTCGGTAATTTGAACAGACGGCAACAACATGAGGGTGAGAAGTTCACGGGAAATCAAATCATGCTGTGGCGAAGCGGCTAAAAATAAAGCAGCAGGTGGGGGGGGGGCATGGTGGCTGCGTGGTGGCTGCGTGGAAAAAGAGCATCAACCCAAAGCTCGGCGTTATGAAAGCAGAAAGTGTTCGTGCCCCCCCACCAGCACCAGCACCAGCTCCACTACCTTGCACCTACACCGTCATTACAGAGCTGCTCTTAAAGAAATGTTTTAGATCACAAAGCTGCAGAAAGAATCATCCAGGAAACCAAGATTGTAGAGCACGGCCAGCGAGGACTCTAATGTTTTTTTGTCAGGTTGGTCCAATCAGGGGGCATCAGATAGAATCCATCATTGAATCATAATGAAGAATCTAATCAGGCATTTTACAAAACCTCCTTTTTTTCAGTCATAGCAGTTTGTTTTATTTTTATGGCCGGAAAGAACTTCAGCAAGAAATGCCTCAAAAAGTTGAGAGAGTGTAGAAATAAATCAGACAAACCAAAAGCGTGTATGTGTATGTTTGTGTGTGTGTGTGTGTGTGGGGGGGGGGGGTCACAACGAAGGCTTATATCAGTCTGACAGCGAGACAACATGTGACCTCATTGTTTGGGTTTTTGAGGCTTCTTCCTGCACATACTAAGAAGACATGAGCTTTTCAGACTGACAGTGTCGAGCAGCTGAGGCTTCAGCGGCCCATCCATCCCCCTGCCCCCCACCCCCACCTGTGCCACCCACATTAAGTACATGGGAGCTGGAGCCGATTCCAAGTGACAGTGAGTGACTGGCAGGTACATCCTGGACAGGTCGTGGGTCCATCAGGGAAGTAACGTGGACAGACAGACAATCACCCACCCAAATTCACACCTGCTGCCACTGAACCTCACATGCAACTCCTGAGGAAGTTGGAGGGCGTCATAGTGACGTCATTGTGACATCATAGTGACGTCACATTTTGACGTCATTGCGATGTCACATTGTGATGTCATTGCAACATCACATTTTCATGTCATAGTGACGTTGCATCTTGACGTCATAGTGACGTGAATATGATGTCACAATAATGTCATAGTGATGTCACATTTTGACGTCATAGTGACGTTAACATGACATCACAATGACATCACGGTGACGTTGCATTGTGACGTCATAGTCACATTAGTGTGAGGTCACAGTGACATCGCAATGTGACGTCAGACTGACGTTGCATTTTGACGTCATAGAGACGTCGCATTGTGACGTTATTGTATCGTCATTGTGACGTCACATTGATATCACTGTAACGTCATAGTGACGTTGTTTTGACATCATCATGACATCATTGTGATGTTATAGCGACATTCTTGTGACGTCAATCCCGGCGGGCCGGTCAGTAATGAGCCGGCAGTGGCTGACACAACGGACCGATTTGGCACAGTTTCTGTGTGCTCATAGTCATAGTGACGTCATTGTCACTTTCTTGTTCAGTCTTAGTGATATCATTGTAACATTATAGTGACATCATCGTGATATCATTGTGATGTTATAGTGAAACGCCCTCAAAGTCGTGACTATGACGTCATATTCATGATGTTATCGTGACGTCACAATGATGGCATTGCGCCTGGCAGGCTGTAATAAAGCAGTCATGCAAGGCCGGCATTAACATGCATCGGTCATACTTAAACTTTTTATAAATGTAACCACGTGTACCTCAACATTTGGTTATTCCCTCAATCAGGTAACTACTGTATTTCATCTTTCGCTTCAGCTGTGACTGTATTTATTTTGAATGTCCCTCAAAGCACTAAAGAGTGTTTTTCGAGCCGCCGGCAGCCGGATCTGCATGAGGATCAGAAGCATGGGCTGCATTCATGAAACTGCTGAGTGCTGTCAAAGCAGACTGTATGATAATTGGGAGATTTAGTCAAATATTGAGATGCTCAGCAGACAGCCGGGGAAGATGGCATTTCCGAGCGGTCGACCCTTTTTTGTGAGGAGACAAAGGAAAAACGGAGCATCTGAATAGTTTGGAATTTGTAAGAAAACAAAAAAACAACAAAAAAAAGAAAAGAAGCAAAACACGGGGGAAATGTCAGCTGCAATTAGCCGGCGCCATGTCTGACGAGGAGAGAGGTAACCTGCTGTTCTACGGCCTTTAGTCGCTGTTTGGCTTTTGTTCTTGGTGTCTCTTTTTGAGGGGGGGTGGGCGGATGAGCAACAAACACACAGGAAGAAGAAGGAGGGAAAAAAAGAGAAAAGAGGAGCGATCTGCCGTGGTGGTGGTGGCAGCAGCAGAAGCCTGTTTGAAAAGCAGGAAGAAAAAGATACAAATCACCTGTGTGGAAACTCTGCGAAACTCAGCTCTGACAAAAAAAAAAGAAAAGAAAGAAGTGGAAGGATTTTTTTTGTTGTTGGTTTTTTTTTTTCCCACCGAAAGTTTTTCTCAGGACACATTTAATAGTTTTCAACTCCAAAAAGTCACGACGGAGGAGGAGAAAACATTAGACAGATCCTCCACCGCAACATGCGTTTTATTGCAGCGTGTTTTCAGCCCTCGCAGGCTGCTCGCGGGGAGATAACGCAGTCCCGGCCTCGTTGGCTGGCCAGTGAGGGCCAAGTGACACAGTTTAATTACCTTTTTTTATTGGTTCAACCCGAGTCAGCAAGTTTTCCTTCGTAAAACATGTGATCTCTCTCTCTCCCGCTCTCCCTCTCTCTCTGTTTCTCTCTCTCCTGGGCACATGCAGGGCTGCCAATGATCTGGTAATTAATCTGTGAAAAAACAGTTTAATATCAGCTGATAAATGATCTACAGGTTTTGTCGATTCAAATCTCACTTCTTGACCATAAAAAAAGCACCCTGACAAGTGGAAAATGAAGCCTTGAACTCTGTACGGTCTCATTTTTATTGGTCATTTTTAAAATTAATATGGAAAGTGATAAAAGAGAGGGATATTAAAAAAAGGTTCATTGCGGTTTCACTGGTTATTCCGTCAGATTGTGTGTTGAGCTTAAATATTCAGGAGGAGCCGACGGAGGAACAGTCCGAGTTTTTTCTCCAAAATAAGAGGGGGGAGGAGGAGGAGGAGGAGGAGGAAGAGGCAGACCCACTTTATGATGGGAAAAGGCGGCGGATCATCTAACCGGCATGATTTACAGCCGCTCACACTTTCATCACGGCGAGAACATCATGATGAGGGCTGCTCGGCGGTTGTATAACACTGTTATGGATCTGGAGGTTTGTTCTCAGACTCTCGTCTTATTGCGCCACTTCCCTCCGACTCCTTTTTTTCCCCCCCACACACACTCTTTCTTCCTCAACATCTGCACAATTGCTCCAATTAACTGGCACTGTTATGCCGATTTGTCGTACCCCCCGTCTGATTTGTTTGGAGATGTTGTCTTTGGATTACAGACACAACAGGGGACGGCTAATGGAGCCGCCTCGTGAGGGTTTAATGAGTGAATATATGGGAGGGTTTGTTTGTGTCTTTTTTCACGGCGGTTAAGTTGCGTCCTCATTTGATTTACCAGACGGATACAAGAACACGTGGAAGGCGCTGAGTGGGAGTCAAATAACAATGACACATTCTCTGTGTCACCTGAATTCTGCAATTCATCATCACTCGCTCTCTCTCTCTCTCTCTCTCTCTCTCTCTCTTTTCCCTTCCCCGTCCCCCAGTTATTGTCCTCATGCTGGGATCTTTTTCATAACCTACAGAATGCAACATAATTTGCCCGTGTACTGTCAGATTTTTCCCACACGGAGTGGGTGGAATAACTTAATGCTGTCAAGTCCCGATATCACACTGATACTGTGATCCTATAAGCTCCGCGTCGCAAGGAACTCAATGAAAGAACTGAGGTTTCCTTCTATCTCCGGCATTACGGGGGCCGACGGGAGGAAGAAAAAGGGGGGGGGGGTTCATTGCGGGGGGCTCTGCGCTTCAGCCGCGCACACGCTTGGCGAGCTACCTCCTCTCGGCGGGTTTGTAGCAACTTAAAAGGGGGAGATTATTTGTGTCCCCAGGGGGAAAAATATCCTCTGCAGGAAACTTGAGCTTCAGCCAGGACACAGCTGGCTGTTGATATAGCAGCCGGCAGATAAGACGCGAGGTTAATTGGGACAAAGCAGCGAGCGGTCATCGCAAACCGCTGCCTCCCTCCTTTTTTTTTTTTTTTCTTGCATTCGATTAATTGGTTGATAAATATTTATTTACTGTGATTGGATACGTATTTGCAGGAAACAGCGGTGTGATTTTTGTCGCGTTTGCTTTTCAAGACGGAACAAAAGCGCAACAAAAACAGCGCCTGCATGAGAGGAAGAAGCGCTGCCCTACTCCTGTCACAGTCTCTGCAAACTTTCTGCACGACAAACTATCACTTACTGCAGGAACTTGTAATTTAGGAGCAATTTGTAAGGTTACCTGCACACATCAAGCGCGAGTTTCACAATATTCTGCTTCACTACGCGTTGGAATTGCTCATATTTGCAGAGAAAAAATAAACTTTTTTGGGGGGGGGGGCGCGACTTTTGTCGGAGTTCTCGACGAATGGTGACAGCGAGTGCAAAAGAACACGCTCAGCTTGTTTGTGCGCGGCTGAATAGCCAGTGTTAATGGCGGGACGAGGTTTTCACGTGTGGGCAGCTGCATCCGGGGAGACAGGCAGTGTGGAGAAGCATTGAAAGGTATTGAACTTCAGCTCTCGCGCCTCATTCAACGAGGCCTTTCAAGTGACCCTACAGAAAAAGGCAAACAACAACATCACACTCTCACAACAGCAGATCAGCAATCAGCAGCGTGGTGGGGGGAGGAGCTGGCTCGAGATCTTGCGTCATGGCAACATGTTAACAGTTCGCAGACTCTTCCCATCAGGAACTATACTTGGACCCGTATCAGGAACTGGTTTCTCTCAGTTGTCCGACACGTGTTTGCCTGGTGAGGGATTGGTGGCCTGTACTGGGTGTATCCTTCCTTCGCCCAGCGAGACCTGGAGTCTGCTCCAACACCCTGAGACCCTCGACTAGAAGACCACTGAATGAAAAAATAGACGTTTGGACAGGTATGAATAACAAACCTCAAGTGAGTTTTTGGCAAACAAAGATGGGACAGCAGTCATCGACTTGCTTCTCAGAGCTTGACTGACAAAAGAGCAGCAAAGACTCCGGAAGTCTCAACACCAGCACCCATCGTGTTGCATACGTCCCGTGGTGTCACTTCTTCCTATTTTGTTGACATTTTAAACACTCTTCCATCTTCTTTTTAACAGGAACCCATGAACGCGACAACAGACCCAGACAGCAGGAGTGTAACTGGTAATTACAAATAAATGCTTTCACTCATGAAGTGAAGGGAGGACTGAATGAAGAGGAAACGACCAAGACACTGTGAGCTCCTATTGCTGGCAAAGCTGGAGAGCTTCTTTTTTTTTTTTTTCAAAAATCAGCAGTGAAAGAAACATAGGTTAAAAAAAAAGAGAGAGAGAGAGAAGGAGCGAGAAAATACTCTCGCTCTCTCTCTTTGTCCTTGGTTTGCAGCTCTGAGCCCATATTCTTTTATGCCTGCTACAAATATGAGTGTCCTTGCAGACCACAGCCAATCTCTCACGTACGATTTTGAGTGACAGCGAGTGTTTGAACTGTTCTCGCCGCAGTCTCTTCAAGCCCTGCGTGCCTCTGCCACTTTATTGTTTCAGATGCACTCCGGCCTGAACGGACCTGTGTCAAGTCCATATTCACTGATAGAGGCTGATTGAGGGGGCTGATTCAGCTGTGTTGCATCAGTTAAGGAGAATAAACAACCGTGTCTTAAAGCCTGAGTAATTAGGATTCGGTCACATATCACTGCTTGTTTTCACACGGCAGCATTAACGAGGATTAAACGTCGCCGTGGCTTAACTTTATCTCCACGCGTTTTGTGTTTATTTCCAAGACCTTCAAAAGGCAAGACGCGACAACGGGAGGCCGCACGACTTAGTGTCTCGATGGACCAAACTTCTTGGAGGAGTTGTTTCTGGTCCCCCTGCAGGGGAAGAGATGCAGGCTGGGAGGTGGCTCGAGGTGCCCGGCTGATGGTTTCATCAGAAACGATGCAGCTTTGGTGCCCCTAAAAAACATGTGGCTGGCACGTGACCTGAGATGTGGTGCAGCGGTGTGACGGTGGAGCCAAAGGCCTCAGGATTGTTACTTATTGGGCCTCTGATATTACCATAAAGTGGGCAAAATCACAAGTACTTCCTGCTACTTGTTAAATAACCTGTACTGATAAACATGCTTTGCAACCAAATACTATTGATTCTAATGTAACATTAAAGGACTGATAAGCAGTGTTTATGTTATGCCACCTTTGTGCCACGGATGGCAGTCGTGAGTCACTGCAGTTTCTCCTCAGTCCAGATGTTTTGAATTCTGTCTGAGATATACTTGACCCATGAGGACAACACCAATAATCAGGTGTGTCCATTTGCTCAGTGGTGTTTATTTACTCACTTTGTTCCTAATGTGATGTAAATAAAGCTTTTCTTGAGCTTTGAGTGCAGAGGAAGAAACACGGAGTCGTGCGAAGACACAGGCTGGTTATGAGAGTCTGACGGATCCATTTGAGAAGGTTTTCACCTTCACCTTTTTTTGCACCTCTTCTGCTATTACCAGCTCGCAGTTGTTGTAGAAGCACGCTTTTATCATGATAATTCTTCCTATAAAAAAGGGGAAAAAAAACAGGCTTTCCTTCTGTTTCGTGCTTCCACTCTTGCAGGAGCCCTGTGCCTGGAAGCAACGACGAGCAACGTACAGCGCCGCACTTCTGCGCTCTGAATTCTGTTACTTCGAGCAGCTTCACAGCGTTTCCTGCAATGCCTCAAAGGAGATCCGCGCGCAAATGGATCCATACTTTGAGAGAAAGACAACATGAGACCGAGAGGGATACGGAGGATGTGTCTGCGCACGGTGAGGGACCGAAACAGAATAGTAATATTGTATTTTTGCATACAGAAAAATAGGGAAAAAAACAGAACATCGTGTCTGCAAGGGGAGCGCTCGTTTGCTCGAGTGAAATTAAGCAATCTTTAGCTCCGTCAGACAACTTCGCAAGCCATCTGAACTTTGAGAGGCTGCCGATGGCCAGGTGCGGGCACTGAAAACATGTCAACGAGCATGTTGGCGAGCAGCTCTCAGGCTCGATGAATCATTCCGTTTCAAGTTAAAGGCAGGCGCGGTACACACGGCAACAGCAACACATAGGGAAAAGGAGGGGGAAAAAAATTGATTGCCAAACTGGTTAGCAGCAGCTCTCTGAATCAAGGTGCTTTGGCTTTTTCAATGCTGTCTGGTTCAAAAAAAAGAAAGAAAAAAAGAACGCAAAAGAAAGAGAGGCAGTTCATATCTAATTAAGGTGACCCTGAGCGCTCAGCACTCTGCAGCCCCGGGAAACTTAAGCAAACAGGCACAACAAAAACTCAGCGGCCTTCACTAATTTGATACGTGCTGTTAAAACATAACTGGTTGTGGAAACTCTGAGCAGTGAGAAAGCGTGTCTGCATCATGTCATCTGACAAAGTTTGCACTGCAGTCAGTTCATTTATGTCACTTCTTGTCACAAAGCCGGCAACGAGCAGAGCCCAACTACATTCCTTGTTGGCTTATTGAGAAGTTTTGTGGTTTTTTTGCTAGATTTCTGCACTTTGTTGCATTTTGAAGTGTTACTTTTAGTCCAAGCAACTTTTGATGAGAAAAGGTTCAAAAGAAAACTTGAAAACAAATATACTCTATAGAAACAAAGGTAAATAGATTTTTCTAAAAAGTTAGAATCAATAAAAATGACTACAATATAGTTAAAATAAAGGTCAAAGGAACCTGAAAACATTGGAGTACAAACAGGATCTCAGTCAAAGGCATCAGATATAATTGGTATTTTTCAACTAGATCGCTAGTCAAAACACAGTTTTGTTTTGTTTGTTTTTTTCTGGACGCGCCGAAATGTCCCTTTAAAAGACAAAACGCGCATAGAATTATGATCATGTGTGTGACGTCAGCGTGTGGATGAAATATTTATACCTGGCTGGTTGCCTAAGTGCACACATCTCCACAACTTCATTATGAAAGGAGGAGGTGGGCTCAGCGCCGAGGTGTCCTCGGAGAGGGGAGCCGCGCGCCGCTCGGAGTTCTGAGGGACACCGAGGACACGTTGGACTTGTTGTCTCCCTTTCCGCCGTCCAGCGCAGACCCAGACCCGGGCGGCGATGGGCGTCAGAGCGCTTCCTGCGTGCGCCTCGGGACTCTGACACCACCGCTTGATCGCGCCCAACTACTTGCGGGCCAACTTGTTTGGATGAGGACGGACCCCGCAGCCGCCGCCGCCGCCGCCGCCGCTGCGCTCACGATCGGCTCCAAGTTCCCCCTCGCACCCGAGCAGCCCGCGAGGAGCGTCGAGGCGACTCGCGGCGCGCGGTGGATGCCTCCGGGGAGCCCGCCGCGTCCTCACATGCCAGTCGGTCCGACTCTGGAAGCCGCGTCGTCCCTCGACCCCGAGCGCAGCGCACCGGAGGGGGGGAGAGTCCGATGGAAAGCCATGCAGCACCTTGAACCCATGGAGACATGGCACATCGGCTCCTCTCCTCTGCGAACAGAGTCAGCGCCAGGTTCGCCTTCATCTTCACCGTGTCCCTGTCCTGCACCTACCTGTGCTACAGTGTCCTCTTCTGCCGCAGCACAATCATGACGAGCCAGGCGTACGAGGGCAGACGCTGCCCGCCGGGCAACAACGCGGCGGGCAAGAAACTTCTCGGCCGGCTGGAGCGCTGCGCCTCGCCCGAGGCGCGCCCCGCTCCGCGGCAGCCCGCCAGCGGCCAGCGCGCCGCCGCCGGCGACGTCCGAGCGCACACGCGAGCCCCCGTCCCGTCGGGCGGCCACTGGACCGACATGAAGTTGAAGAACATGAGTTTTGCACAGAAGTACGGGAATAAGAAGCTGCCCAACGCGCTGATAGTCGGCGTGAAGAAAGGGGGGACCCGCGCGGTGCTGGAGTTCATCCGGATACATCCCGATGTGCGCGCACTGGGCACGGAGCCGCACTTTTTTGACCGAAACTACGACAGAGGGCTGGACTGGTACAGGTGAGGAACCAGGCAACAAGCGGGGAAGCGCATTCGCTTGCTTTTGCTTTCTTGCGCTCTTTCTGTGTTTTTTGTGACAGTGGGAAAAAAAAGGTTTCCTTGCACTCCAACTCCACTTCATTTTCAACTTGTTTTCTTCCCATGATTGCAACACTTAAAGGAGGTAATAAGCAAAGGTCCAGATACAAGTAGCAGGAGGTAAAACGGAAGACCCCCATATCCCCAAGTGTAGTTTAGGAATATATAAATTTACACTTTGTAGCAAGAAATATAAATACATAAAATGATGCATCGGTGACGATGTAAATCTGAGTCCAATTCAACCTTTATTGTGACTGACTTGGTGGTCCTGGTCCTCTCAGACAGATTTTCTGCCCTTGTTCATAAATAATTGTTTTTTTTTATACCGATCCATTTCATTCAATACGAAATCTTCTGTGTGGAGTTTGCATGTTCTTTTTTTCATGCCAAACCGATGTGTGTCAGGCTCTCAGCCCTCTATTTTACCTGCAGCAATCTCTCGCCGAGGCGACAAACAAACATGCCGGAGTCGTCGCGCCAACACACGTCCGCCACTGCCGAGATCACAACTTTCCCGCTTGTGTGTCTGACGCGGTTGAAGTCTCTTTCCCTCTGTGCGGCTCATGTTAGCTGTCAGCGGAGCGACGCGGCGCTGAGCGAGACAGCGCCACGAGGCTGATGTGGAGTGATGCAGTTCAGGCGTTCAATAAATAAGATGAGATCAAAATCACAGCCAACTACCAGTGATGATACAGGCCTCCCCCCAGGTTAGGGGGGGGGGGGGGCTACCAACAGGTGACAGACAGCTACAAAATGTTCCCAGAGTTTTAAGGTAACGGGAGGAAGGGGGGGTGTTCGCATGGTGCAACAGGGTCTCACCAGAATCTCACTGTTTCTGTGTCGATGGCTCCTGTTGACCTGCTTCTCGGGCTTCACCTGTTAGTTTTTCCCAACTTCTCCTCAGGAACGACCGCTGACAAAGTGTTCCGCCACCTCTCGGTGTCTCGCCGCCGTCCGCAAACGTTCCCCCTCTCTGGCGAGGTGCGATGGTGCTGTGTTGCGTTCACGTTTGATCGTCGGAGCCGTCCACCGACGTGCGCGCGGTGCCACCGCGGCAGCGCTCCCGAAGCAGGCGGACAAGTGGGAGCGTCGGTTCTCCTGCTGCACTGCAGGACTGAACGGCAGAGCTGCAGCAAATTATCCTGTATTGGAGCACCTGTCCATCATATCTGAGCCGAGAGTCTGCGCAGATGTTGCTCGACACACATCGTGACAAGTGTGTTTTCCTTTCTTTTTTTTGGGGCATTGTCTTCCTGCAGTTTGGGTTGGAAATGTTTCTGAGATTGAATGTTATTTTGGAACGATATCGCTTTGCGTCTGAGTACCAAGATTTGCATTTTGCATCTGCCTTTACACACCTCTCTTGGAGTAGCAGCATTTCTCTCTGGAGCGAAATGCAAATGGTACGAAGCGAAGTAACACGCGGCACTCAAACCCAACATGCGTCTATGTTTGGTTTGCACTCTGCACAGTTTTCCTTTTCCGCTTCTGGGAGCGCGTGAGCACGATGTCCCCACGTCGTCACGTGTGGTCGTCAGGGAAACGTGACGCTCTGGCTCATTCGAGCAGCTCGATCCTTGGAAACACACGTCAGAGAGGAAGCGGACTTTATTGGTGGAGACGGTCCATTGACAGGTTGGTTTGAAAGACTCCCGAGTTCCGTTGGACGCCCAACGTTCAGTAGCAAGTTGTGCCTTTTTCATCGCGCTCAGCGGCGTTACAACTGAAATCACAGGAACAGGAGCTGCAGAAGCCGGAACTTAACACTCCAGCTGAGTTTGTGTCCTGCTTCTTTTTTTTTTTTAACTCATTCCAATGAGTTGAAAAAATTAAAAGTTGGTTTCAATTACACTGCCAGTTCTTTCCACATAGAAAAATAAATGAACATTAATGTCCTATTGATAATAAACATCGGCAAGCGCTCGCGCAGATGCAAAACAATCCGACACACTCCCACAGACGGCCTGCGCAACGGTGTTATAAAGACAACAGCTTCATATGGGGAATCCGCCCCTTTTTATCTGGGACCTAATGAAGCGGAGGCCATTATGCTAAAGGATCGGATGGATGCGAGACATAACTCAGCCCAGAGCATCCCTCGTTGGGCCGTTAAAACAGCAAACGCTTGTTTAATAATTTACCGTTTATGGCGGCCCGTTTCCCGCTTCCTGATGATAATCTTAATTCTCGGTGTGATGTACGATGATATCAAAGCCAGTGTGTGGTTTCAGTCTTTATTTGCATGCGTGAGAGGAGGGGCCCCCCCAAGGCGCCACTTTATGGACAGTTGGCCTTTCTTGTGGTGCTATTTCACATCTTGCGCTGATGGAGAAATTAATGCGTTCGCAAACAACGCTGCCCGTCTGAGTGCCAATTAACGGCAGGGAGTTGCGAAGCCAAATATTTCAGCTAATTCCTCAGTGCTCCTCTAATATGGGCCCTGAGGATAAGCCTTTTTCACTGCTCGCGGGGTTGTTTAATTTATGAAAACACACGGGCACACATGGCCTAATGTAGACACAGTGTAATTCACTCAGTTGTACATATGTATTATTCATTGCTCTTTCTTTATTAACGAGCGTCAACACGGCGCAGCCGAGCAGCCAAACATCAGGGAAACATCTGAGTTACATCGGGCAGACAGCGGAGCGAGGGCGCGGGAAGGAGCAAACAGTGCCGCTTTTTTTCCTCCTCTTCTTCTTCTTCTTCTTCTTCTTCTTCTTTTTCTTCTTCTTCTTGTTCTTGTTCTTCTTGTTCTTCTTGTTCTTCTTCTGCTTCTCCGGCAGACCGCAGACAACGGCGCGCCGGGCATCCCGCCAGGAGGCCATTCACCGCCACGGCAACCTCCATCATCTAAATCCATAAGTCTGATACAGCTGAACGACACGCAGCGGCGACCATTGACTCCATCAGCACACACACACGCACGCACACACACACGAACAGAGTGGAAAGACATTATTCTCCCACGAAGTTGGAACAAAGACAAATTGAAGCCCCTCGGTATTTTGATTTGACTCGTGGGGAATTATAAAGTTGCATTATTGCGCACCTGTCAAAAGCTGACAGTTAATTATTGCTAAAATACAAAGCTAAATAACACCTTTGGACACAGCGAAGGGATAAAACGAGGCTGAAACAGGCGCTATGGGACCTGACAGTCATCGCCATGACGTCCTCGCTGGCTGTCAGGGGGCTTCTGTCACTCTGTTTGGCTTGTTGACAGCCTGTCACACCAAGTATCTCGCCGTTTATTTTACCTGAGACAATCATCCCTAATAGAACATAATTGAATGGTCCCGGGGTCTCTTTGTGAAATGAGGTCCGGCTTCACCGGTGGAAATCCAAAAGCCAGTTCGGCAGAGCTTTTAGGCAGCAGCTGCTCCTCTTCTTTTGATCCATTAACTTTTTTTTTTGGTTCATGATAATCTGAGTCCAAACTGCAATGAATAATAGAAAAGGCAAAAATACATTATTGTTTGATCTTCAGGTCGCAACAATTAAAAACAAAGAGATTAAAACCTACAAAAGCCCCCGAAAAAGCAATTTTCCCGACACGCAGCACAAATAACTGAACCTCTGCCACGAACCGCGTTTTAATTTTTAATTGAACTAAATGAAACGACGGTGACTTTGGCACATTTGACTCTGCAAAATGAAACTGTGCAAACATGTAGATCGGCCAGCGACCATCAAATGTCAACCATACTAGTGACCTGGTGATATATTGACCCCCCCCACCATCACACTGATAGGACTCATGTCAGGTTCCTGATTGACCTCCTATGTCATGCATCCAGAGAGGTGAGAGTATTAGCTGAACCTGTGACTTGGAGTTGCAAAGTGGTGCGACCGATCAGTCGGGCCTCTTTAGGGACAATCTGATTGGCCAAACCCCCCACGTGCGTCTTCCAACTCTTCCTGGTTCTCCATGGTACAAGAAAACAATGAGGAAGAATGTCGACAGCCAACAGATGAAGTCGAACGGTTTCGGTCCAGAGGAGCAAAGTTCGGGCGATAATCACGTCTTTCCTTCAGCTCCATCGATGAACTTCAATCAGTTGCTCTCAAGCTGAACTCATTAATCTACAGACATGAATTATAAATTGTGAGCGCGTGATCGTTTTCCATTGATGGACGGATAAAGTTGAACATGAAAGCTGCCCTCCAGCATCCGTATGTTGGATGAACTGCTTCACCAATCACGTCTCAGTCTTCATCAACACTCGATCCTGTTGTTGTTGCACATTCACATCCAGGAAGTCATCTTATATTGAAAGTATATTAAAAAAAAAAGTCCCCTTGAGAGGACAAGAAACAGTTTGTTTGTTTGTTTTTAATCTGAAACACACATTCTCAACAAATTATATCTGTTAAACATTCCAAAAAAAACCCCATACACGCGACACCAAATTAGCCGCGGCGGGCTTCAATGCGGCGGCCGGTTGTTCCGCACAGTCTGTCTTGTTACATTAAGCGTGTGACAGACCATTTAGGCTGCGAAGAGAAATGGTGCAGTGTTCATTACTGTGCCTCCTGAACAGAACACACACATGGCCTCATTTATTCTGTGTGAGGGTGTTCTCAGAGCCATACAGACGCGCCTTTCGCCGCCAATTTCCACACAGTTTTTCCTCGCCGCTTTTTCTCCGTTCGCCGCCGAATCGTGAAGATCAAAGAAAGAAACAAAACAAAAAAAAAAAACCACACACACACACACTCACACACATCGCAACACACCATCGAGGCTTAAAAGGGCATCTTGGCTCTATTGATTTCGCAGGGGGTGGGGGTGGGGGGGGGGTAAGAGAGACACTTCCAGTCGCCTCTCCGAGAGGGGCTGGAGAGTCGTGCGAGTGGGGGGGGGGGGGGTCTCCGAATGTTCTCCGAGTCCACGTTAATTGGCTCGGGGAGGCAGGGAGCTCGGCAACGGCATCGTCAGAAAGGTTGATGAGGACAGAAAGTTAGATGGTTCTCATTTAACACAGAAAACTACACATTAGCCAGCGAAGGATGGTCAGGCCGAACTCTGCATTATTAATGAGCTGTCTCCGCTCCCGTGCCGCTCAGAGACAGGCAGTTGTTAACATTGATTAACCAAACAACTCTTTTTGAGACTCTCCCGCACTGAAGGCAGCCCGCAGCAGAGCGATGCTGTTTTTTCAACACCCGCCCTCCCCCCCCAAAAAAATAGCTGTAGAAAGAATTTAATGATGCGTCTGTTGGAGA
This sequence comes from Malacoctenus gilli, assembly GCA_032164315.1. Classification (NCBI taxonomy): domain Eukaryota; kingdom Metazoa; phylum Chordata; class Actinopteri; order Blenniiformes; family Labrisomidae; genus Malacoctenus; species Malacoctenus gilli. The sequence goes on from JASSRZ010000065.1 coordinate 2,997,481, forward strand.
CGGAGCGAGCTACTGCTCTTGCACAGTCAAATAAACAGCCAACAGTGCCTGATAGATCTGGCAACTTTGGTGTGAAGCATTTGGTAGTGTCATCTATGATGTAATAGACCGCCACGTTTTGCACCGCTCGCCAACTTGCTGGCCGGTGATCAGTCAGAACAAGGAGCGTCTCGGAGAACTCGGACACCGCCTGATGGACGCTCACGGTGCTACGGCGTTTTTACGATTAGTTGCATTTAGATCAGTGTTTATCACCGAGCACCTGAACAGCAGAGGCAAACATTGGAACGCTACACTGAAGAAAAAACCCATGCGGGGTCAAATGGCGACTCCAGCTGCTCCTTTGATGTGACTGTGAGGGACGATGCGTCTCCGTGGCGGACATGGACCTGTCCAGGGGCGGGTCCCGCCTTCACCTAACGTGAACTCAAAGTTTATCCAGTGTAACGAAAAAACAGCATCTTTTTCAAACTATTTGTTCTGAGACAGGAGTCAAGTTTCTTTCTCGACATTTTCGCAGGAGTGAAATAAAATTCCTTCCAACACTTGATGTAAAATGTTGGAAGACTTTTTTTGTTTGGATGCGTCTTTATTTTTTCTTTTCTCCCGGCAGTCAACATCACTTTCTATATTGTTGCATGGGGCACAATGTGAAGGCGCTTTCAAATGAAAAATACATGGACGTGATATTTTACCGCGTTGTGTGAGTGCCTTTAGCAGAGAGGAAAAAAAACGGAGAGAAACGTGTCCATCCCTGAACCAGAATTGTCACACACTCTTCAGGAAACCATTAGATAGATATTTAAAGCTACCAAATATGGATGCTCAGTCATAACTTATCGAGGGTTGGATGGTTCAGCAGAATAAGTGTCTTGGTTTTCTTGGTGAGCAGAATCTACAGCTCAATATATGTAGTTTATTCCGTTTGCTGGGCAAAAAAAAAAAAACGGGACTCGGTTGCTCCAAGTTACATCAACAATATTCTCCAGGACGTCTTCCCGCTGTGAAACGAGCTGCATGAGTCAGGAGTCACATGTAAAATGCAAAGGGTCTCTGCTTTAAGTGAAACAGCATCCCCCCCCCCCCCTCTCGATTGCATTCGCTTTCCTCGAAAAAGCAAACAAACAAGTAACCGAGGACCGAGACGCGGGAAGCGCTGACGTAAAGGATGCAACTTGACCCCTTCAGGACCTGGAGCTACAGGCACGCGAGTCTCCCCGCCGAGTCGGACGTGACCGCGTTTCCAAGGCCGCTTTCGGGAGTCCGTGAACGAAAAGCGATGCGCTGCGGTTCTCTGGAAAACACGCGCGCAGCGCCGTCGCATCCAAGGAAGCCGTGTCGCACCGTGGTGAATCCAAACGCTCCCCCGAGGATTCAATAGAGAACAAGCGAAGCGGGATCAGTTTGAAGTTCTGTCGATCCCCGCTCACCTCAAATGTCCCACATTACGGAGTCACCCTGAACACCTCATTCAAAAAAAACATCTATACCGCCAAACGTTGCTGCTCGTGACAGACTTCACCGCATCGCTTCCGTGCGATCCAAGCAGCGCTCATTTTGCTGCTGCGGAGTTTCGCACGACCGTCGTGCGTGACGAGCGGAACCGCGACAGGGAGCGGCCGTCCCGCTGTCGCCGGCTGTGTCTCCGCTGTTGTGGGTTTCTTGATTAAACGTGGGGCTCCAGGAGACCCTCCGCCGAACGGCGCCATCAAAACAACTCTGCCGTTTTACCGACATTGCGACGGTGGAAATATCCGGCAGTCAGCGATCCTTAGCTCACATTTAGGGATTGTCAGCTTGTTAACTTTCCCCCCTCGGCAAACTCGCGGCGTCCCCGCTGACCGGGGGATCAAATCCTGTCTGAGCTCCCTCCCACTACCCCCCCCCCCACCTGTCTAACTCCCTTCTCTATCTACTTTTTGTACTTTCTCCACAATCCGAGCAAAGAGCGAAAAACTTCTAAAGACGCGCAATCCATCCGCTCCCCATTTATAAATATCCTTGACTGTCACATTGCTGGAGGCTGCGAAGCCGGCGAGGACGGCTCGGGGTTCCAGCGTCGACGCGAATTCAAGAGATCTCCCGCTCGCACGGCTCGAAAAAAGACGCTACGGAACGGAGCGCGCGCGAGGACGAAACGCAATCAGTCGATCGCAACTTCAGCGGCAAATTCGCTCCGAATTGGACGGAGCGCGCGGGGTGAGCAGCAATCACCGCTTTCCGCCGCGGCGGTGTGAGATTCCGGAGGCTCCTCCGTCTTCATCTTTCCGTGTCCGTGGATACTTTTGCCTCGCCACATGTTAATGTGACAGCTCATAGCTGAGTTCAATTGAACGTGTTATTAGTCAAGGAGAGCAAGTGTCAGTCATTTCCCTCCGCGGGCCCGACCATGAATAATTGTTATTTCAAGGAAAACAAGAGCGTCGCGTCGAAATGACAGCAGTTAAATAGGATTCCGTTGAAGGTCGAATATCTTACGCCGGCGCTGCGGCGTCTCGCTGTACGGATGTAGGGACGTTCCGTGATGAGGACGCGCCTGATGTCGGCGGGCTCCGGCGCCGCAGCCCCACGGCGTGACTCAGTCGGCCATTTTAAACCAATTTGTCTCCCGTTAAAACCGCGGACGCACGATTCTCAGGCCCGGCGATTGTTATTCACCTCCGCTTCCCGCGCCCGGCTGAACCGGCCGCGGGATCGCTTGTAATCGCCCGGCCCCGCTCTTTGTTAGCCCCCTAATAGACTTTTGAAGTGGCGGGCTTCTGTTGCTGATGATTAATGCTCAGATGTCATCACAGCTGTAATCTAAGTGAGTGATAGTTTAATAATGGAGCAGGTCTCGCCGGCAGAGACCGTATCCGTCGCTGTCGCTGGGAAGAGGGGCGGAAGGGGGTCGCCTTTTTTTTTCGGGACGCCGCTCAGACGTGATGCGAATCACACGGCATCGGAACGCTTTCGCCACGCAGGCTACCTGGGCGAGGCGAACCGGCGGGGGGGGCGGCGCCGTGCGAGTCATCGGCAGCTCAGGACGGATTAGTCTTTGCAGCCATGTCCCGGTCGGGAAAAACAGCATCAACCAAACGCATTAAACGAAAACCCTCCAGTCAGCTTAAATATGTGTGTAATGGAAATAAAATAGAAGAGGGGGTATAATTGCGGTTGTGAGTAGCAACGCAGGGCTACCCTGTGTCAGACCTCCAGCCTCATCAGTGCTCAGCCGAGACCCTCAGCTGGACGCAGCAGCGGGATGGACGGAGGGCTTGAGGAGTGCCATCATGCAGCACTCTCCGTGCAGCCTCCCTGGATTAATGGCCTGAGGTTTAATAAACTATACGGACCGAACGCAGATTATCTTCCTACTGGCACCAGTTTCTCTGGAAAACTTTTTTCAACTGCCCCCCCACAGAATTTTTTTTGATGACCACACCATTTTTCTTTTTTTTCCGCTGGGCGCCTTGACCCTGCACGCCGCTGACTGTGATCACACATTGGCCACCGGGTGCCCAGGAGACTTTTTTTTCTTTATAATTTATTGTAGTGGCCGTTTTTGTTGGTAAATTACTCCCGGGACCGGACAAACGCAGCGCGTATCGAACGCTCCGATCGGGGGGGGCCCTCTCTGCGGTCAGCCCGTGAGCCTGCATATTGTTTTAATGGCCGGGGTTCATTATTAGCCTTTGCAATGACAAACATTGCTTGTCCTGCGGGAGGTAAAGGCCATTCGCTAAATCCCCCCCCCCCCCCCTCCCCCCATTTGGCCCAGCGGAGACACACTTCACACTGTGATTAATGGCTTTCGAAGTTCAGCCCTCAACGCGGGCCAGTTTGTGTGGAAACCCCTCCAACTCCTGAAGCTGATATATCGCTAATAGTCTCCTGCCACGAGGTGCGGATTGATTGGAAGCGACGGGGAGGACGGCGGCGTACGGACGCCGCTCGCTTTGCGGCCGACGGGCGCTCGCAGCGATGGCACCAAACTAATGCTAATAGCCGCGCTGCTGTTAGTGAAAACAATGTGACGCTCCGCTCGCTGACAAATTGCCTTTTGCGCGCTATCGCGTGTGAAACACGAAGGGGAGATGTTGTTCTACATTGCTTAACGTCCACTGTTAATGCAAGACGCCTTAATGGGCGGCCATTAATATCCCCCCCAACGTGGCTGAATGTATCACTTTAATAGAGCAAAACACCACGGCACAGCGATCCGGTGACGGAGCGAGCGGCCGGCCCGCTCTGTCGCCTTCAAGTTACAAGAGAGCAAAACAAAAGTTCGCAGGCGGGGTCTTTGGGACGAAAGCCGCGTGATTTACGTCCGCTCACCAGAAGCGATTCACACTCAGATCCACTCCGGGCTTTACAAGTGTTCCCCCTACAAGCTGAAGCAATCCCTCACAGGCCTTGTTTTTTCAACAGCGGGCCCGGGCGCGAGAGGCGAAGTAGCACCTCGGCGCGACCGGCAGATGGGGGGGCAATTTTCGTGGCAATCGGCCGTAGCGCGCCTTTCGGCTGCGTGGGGGGGTGGGCAGGTTCAGGGCCGGCCAAATAATACGCGAGTAATGATGCACTTTGGGCTGCACTCACCTTAACCAAACTGCGTTTTGGGCTGTTTTTGAAGGCAGAGGCTCGGCGGGCTGTAAAGTCTTGTTTGTTACTTGGGGGAGAAAAAAAGGCCAGAAGTGCAGCGTTGTGTGTGCCAGCCGCCGCCGCCACTCAGAACGGCGCTTTGATAAAACCAGCAGTGCTGCGAAATAATGGCGAACAATAGCAGTTCAGCCATGGCGTTCGACTCGTCAGCTGCAAGATGCTTTCACCTGTGGCACAGTAATTCTCGGGTTCATTTCATGTTTATCTTGGAGTTTTTTTCCCCAGTTTATATTAAGAATGTTGAATAGCAGTAAACAATAGGCGCTGTGTGCGCATACTGGCCTTGTCCCACATCGCCTTGTACAATTTGCGGGTAGTACAAAATAATTCAAGTCGTGTAATTAGTCTCTATTCAATTATTTGTTTCCAAGATGCTTCATCTTTCCCGAACAAATACCTGCTACTAAGGACGACTTCGATATATCCAGGAGCAGAAAAGCAACTACAACTGCTGAGTAGTTTTGGAGAACATTACTTTGGTCTTTTGATGCAAAGCAAAGTTAGAAGAGTCCTTTCTTACTCGACGGCTTCTTCGGTAATTGCTTCGTGTTCGAGTGACGACACAGAATCGGCGGCGCACCTATCGCCGCCGGAGCCGGGCCGTCTCCGGCTCGCACTCGGCGCAACTGTCTGTTTTTAAGTTCAAACCGCCGCGAAATGACAGTAATAAATTCTGAGTTCATCGATTGTTCACAAGGAGATGATTCAAAGCTGACCTTTACTCGTTCTGACGGTCTGCATTCCTGATGAACCCCGCCTTTGCTCTTTTCGAAGTTGGAGTTGTTCGAACAAGACGCACCTGTCTGGAAGGAGCCGAGAACTCTGACGTGGCCGCCCCCCCACCCCCCCCACCCCCCCTTCTGCAGTTCCTTTGCGGCGGGTGATGCAGCACTTTTCAGCTTCGTGCTCCGAGTGTGTATCATATATTTTCTGGGTGTCACACCTAAAGCTTCACTGCAATGTAGCACAGATGGAAAAAACAGCAGGATATGTGAATTGTTTCGTTGAGCTCCTCGCGGGTCCTTTTCGAGCCTCGCCGAAACTCGTTTCAATGTGCAAAAAGTTATTTTTAAATATCATAATTAGACATTTCTTGTTTCAATACTTTAATCATTAAAGATCTACTTAAAATGTTGCATGAATAATTGATTTCTGTGTTAATTATCAAGCGAGTGTCTCTTTTTTTTTGGGTGCCTCATCCTTGATCAGTCCAATTTGGCCGGCCTTAATCATAAACCTGCATCGACTTTGTTGCCGTAGCGCGTTCTCCCGGTGGAGCTGCGCGCCACCAGATAGTGCGGTGGCGCGCTTTAATGGGGAACCCGCGACACTTTGAAATAACGATGTGCTGATAATGAAATGATAATGATTATATAATGATATCGAGACACCCGGAGGGGACGTGGGGGGGCTCGGCGTGAACTGCGGACCTCCGGGCCCCCCGCGGAGATACAAATGTGCGGCGGCGAGGAAGCCAGCAGGCTCCTTCCGCGTCACTACCAGGTGTTGACCGGCTTTCTGCGGGCAACACTTCATTATTGCAATTTAATGACTTTCCTTTTTCATTTTTTTTCCCCCACAGTTGACCCTCACACACCTGTAGCACAGAACAACGGTGGCTTCTCGCTTTTTAACTCCTCAGCCACGCGGCCGACGTGAACCCAATTAGATGGACTCATTTGTCGCAGCGCAGAGCTTTGATTGCTGGAGCAGGAAACGCGGTGTGTGGTAACAGCAATCAGATCACTTGATTTAATCCACCACACCTTTGTAACCAAAAGAACAGCGTGTGACGACATTACACTCGGTCAGATTCTTGCGTAGGAAAGCGCGGGGGGTGTCGGGACATACGTTGATTGACGCACGGTAGAAGAAGAAAAGGTTTCCTGTGACCGCAATTGCTCATCTTTTCTCTTGGTGGTTGACTGTTCCGATAAGAATCAGATCAACACATCGTGGACTGATGTGGACCCTGCAGTGGTAAATAGCGGGGCAATGATTCCCCCAAACACCAACAAATGGTAAGCATGGCAAAGTATTAGCGCTCGACCATGAGTTCAATCCATGCTAGAAAATAAACGTCACTCATATGGAGGCCGAGTCAGACGGGTTTGTTCAGAAATTCAATAGTCTCTTATGCGTGTTTACAAGATGAGACCTGACGAGTCGAGCGACGAGCCGAGCGCGATCACCCCGCGCGCGCAAGCGCGCCGAACGGGCGCATCCGACGTCTTCACGGGCGGCTACAGTGTCCGTGGCAACGCGGAGAGGCCGCTAATGAATGAGCTCTCTGCCACGTCCTCCTGGTCCGCGGCGCCGGGCGGATCCTCCACACCTGAGTTCCTTTTTCCCGCGGAGTGATTAAAATGTCACAGTCAAGCCCGTAATTCATCTCGACTTAAAGTTTGACCAAGAATTGTGGGGAAGATTGTAAATTACCCCCAAGAATTTGCTGTTGATTCAGAGTGAGAAGGCGGTAATCAATCAAGGCACTTCACTCAAATGTCACTTAATCTGGAAGGCCGTGTGCGTGTGTGCGTGTGTGTGTGTGTGTGTGTGTGTGTGTGTGTTCAAGTTTGATTAAAAAAAGCAGGATGTTCATATCAAAGAGTAATTCAAAGTTTGTTTCCAACTCGCTAAAAGCCTCAGAAACCCTCGAAGCAATCCAAGTGGAATCGTGTAGATTTTGTAATTGCCAATAATTATTATCCACAGAGGACTGAACAGCTTTGGGTAAACATGCGCCACAACCTGCTGCTGTAAAATAAAAAAATAAAAAACTCAACAGAATTTTATCTTTTCATTTCAGAAGCCGTGTGCAGCGCTGATGATAGTGTCTAGGGGGCACGATGAGAGAGAGAGAGAGAGAGAGAGAGAGAGAGAGACTCCCTCAAAAAAGCCCCATTCCTGATGGTGGGTTCAGACACCTGCCTCAGGTATCACATGTTCGCCTCCTGGCCCGATTCCCGCTATCGCGGCAGCGAAACAGACACAGGCAGCAGCTGCCACGTGTTCCTGAGAGCAAAGATCCATGATTTATTTAAAAAGAGAGAATATTCACATTCTGCTCGACCACCGAGAAAGGCCGTTAGAAGTTTGCTTCTTTGCCATTAGAGAAAAAAAAAAACCCAACAAAAAATAAAACGTAAAAGAGCCGGCTCACTCGTCGATGCTAATTTTGTGATAACCAGACGAATTAACCTCAACAGGAGCCACACAATTCTGGATGAAATGAATAGTGTCGGTGGGTATTACAGGCGCGGGCCCCCCCCGCCAGTGTTCCTTATTAACATCACTCCAAGACAGCGAACTGGCACAGCGTTGGTCCACGCCGCTCCCACGGACATGAAAGACGTGTCCCTCCTAAAAAGCCATGATTATTTCAAGCGGGGAGTAAAAAAAGAAGCCCAAAAAACACACATCAAACTTTCTTTGATCGCTGCTGTTTGTTCCCTTTGGCTCAATTGATATCTCGTTGCATTGTTGCACTAGACATTAGACAAATTGCAGCTCAGACAGCAGGTACGGGCTTAAAGAGATTAAAATGACGCCTGAAAAAAACACAAAGTGAGAGGAAAATCTCTTTAAATGTCACCGTGTAACCTTATCTTATGTTCACACAATGCAGACAAACCTTATATCAGCTCTGCGTTCTCACATCGGGAGGGAAAAAAAGATCAAAGCAACTCAAGATGAATTAATGAGGAATTTGTCTCCGACAACAGTGTTTGTTGATCGCTTTTGTGTCGCCAAATGTGAATGCTTGAGCACATCTGGTGTCTTCAAGTCACCTTATGAGCCTGCACTCACACTCGTTTGCACATATGATCCTTCAAGTGTTTTATAACAGTTATTGTGGGAAGGGGGGGGGGGTCTGTCTCTGAAAAACACACAACCCGATTAATGTTTCCTATCCTGTGAGAAAAAAGACCAACGGTGCAAACGGAGAATCTTCCAAGTTCGAGTGCGAGCTTCCATTCGCGTGACACTGCTCTCGCTGGCGGCGACGGTCCTTGGAACCGTCCGCTGGAGAGCCGCTTGAGTGCCGTCTGAGCATCCGGCTGCCTGAATGAGCGCCAAACACAATCGGGGCGTCTGAGGGCCACCACCTTTCCTTTTTTCAGCCGCACACTCGAGCCCCGAGAAGTTACACTTACGCCCGATTCAACGTGCTCATGAATTTGGGGCCGCGTGCGAACGGACTTATTGTGGACGGACTGATAAAAGCTTCAGTGAAAAGAAACGTGAGTGGAGGACGGTGATGATGGGAGGAAAAGGGGTTTGTTTGCACAACCATGCACGGTTTTTTTAGCAGTGCTTAGTTGATGGCCAATAGTGTTCGTTAGGTTCCTAAATTGTCCTTATTTGACATAGCAGATGGGCCACAATGGTGAAAGGCTACGAAGGTTCAATCCAAAGCGATTCCTCCCACATGTAACTCTAACTGTACTGCTGGCTGCGTGTACGGTGGGATGTTACTCAACTGCTACGTTTTGCATTTACACCCTCCTCTCAATGACACAGACGCCGCAGGCATTTTGTGTGCAAATGTGTGCTGCATGTATTAGCGCCTGGGAAAAAAAAGTGCGAATATTACCCAATTTAAATGACAAGTTTATATATCAAGACTGTGGCTGATGTAGCGGTTAGAGAAAACTAAGATGATTGGACGTCCTCCCATTGTCCGGCGCTAATTTATTCCTTCTTGGTGTTCAGTGGCTAACGAAGGCAAAACACAGGCAGAAACCAGCCTGATCAGAGTGTCAATAACCACCACTCCAGCTTATACCCCCCCCCCACACACACACACACACACACACGCACACTGTGTGTAAATCAGCATGTCCTCCAATCTCATGATTGGCGGTTTAAACACCAGCTCGGACTGTAAATGTGCGCGAGTGTCCTCGGATCCTCAATCTCATCTCGTCAATGATCGACAAGCGCCTTCTATGGCAGCCGTTGTCGCCTGAGTGTGTGTGTGGGGGGGGGGGCAGTGGCGCAAGTTGAGATTGTTCCAAAAAAACAGGGCAGCACCACAGAGGAAGGAAGAGTCCATTCAAGGTTTGCATAGCAATTTGAACAAAAAGAAGTCGACAAACGCAAAAGCACACACGCGCGCGCGCCCACACACACACACACACACACACACACACACACACGCACACGCACACACACACACACGTTTTGGTCCATATCAGATTTGTTGGTGTTGAATAGCTCTGGTGCAATGGTCATCCTGCTGAGACGTGCCGGATTCTGCTAAAGTTTGATTGTGTTTGCACCAACGGATGTTGTACATCATCATTTATCAGCGCTACCTTTTTTTCCCAAGCCCCCGCCCCGCCCCCCCCCCCCTCCGACTGTGTAAACACGACGACCACACCAGAGCGTTTTGCCGACGCCAGGCGGTTGGGAGAGAATCAAAACGTGACGATTCACTCCGAACTCTCCGTGACCTCTCGTTTTCCGTGTGGCGATGTTGTCGGTTGCGTTTTTGAGTCACGACATACGCGGGGATCCTTCCGCCGTTAAAATAAAACCTTTGGAGCCAGATAACGCCGAGTCCCGGCGGCAGACCGCCGGAGATCTCTTCAGATTGTGCTCCTCCTGGAAAACGCCTGCCAGTCGTCTTTTTCTTTTTTTTTTCCTCCCACTTTTTTTTTTTTTTTAGTGTGTAGCAAAGCTGTTTTCTTGAAAAGGCGCTGTTCTCATAAAAGATTAATAGTTCCCCGGTGGCCCTGAGGCACGCAAGCCAACAACTCAGGATTCATAAATAAAGCTAAATGGATCAATATTTCTAAGACTTTCGAGGTAACCTATGGCTACCCCTACCTTGAGAAAGAAAGCGCCCAGAAAGGTTAGGTTTCAATCGAAGCCTTCCACCGCTCATAATAAAGAAAGCGTGGTATTTATTATCCGAGCTGTGTGGCGGCAGACCTGAGATCCGGGTGGGGGGGGCTGATTCGTATGCTGCGAATAAGGCTATAGAGACCCGGGCTCGCCGTCATCCGTTTTCATGAATGTAAAATAACATTTGTGCGAGAACTGTCGCCCCCCCCCCCTCCCCGTGCTGATGCTGTTGCTGACACCGCAGCGGAGTCACTTGTAAGAGCAGGGAGGCAACAAAGTGCGGACGCGCGAGGCGCCGCCGATCTCTGTATTCCGAATGAGGCCTCCGTTGTCTCCGCAGCCAACGCCAGACGGTTATTAATCAACTTTTATTGAACGGGAGTGCCAAAGCAGAATGACATATTGCGCCGGGAAGGAAAACTCGCATGACAAATATGACAAATACAATCATTTGCCTGGAGTCTGCGAGGCCATTATCTTGGCAGCGTGATGATGATAATTGTGATGCATGTTTTGGTGGCACGAGCTGTCCTGTCACCGCTAAATAGCCCACAAATACTTTTTTCAGCGTTCGCCTCAAACCGACCGGTGCGTTAGGGGAGGCTGGAGTTTCTCTGACACCCACAGGTCCCTTTGTGAGGCTTTCAGACGCCTTAAACGTGTAGGAGGCTGCTGCTATCACACCAAGGTTAGGAGGAGTGGAAGCTGGGATTCACACATAAGTTGGTTTTTATCTCGCGTCTTTGATGCAGAGCGTCAAAGAGACAAAGAAATGTCAATAGGTTGTTTTTTCACTGCTGTTTTCAATAGAATCACGGTTGCTATTAACAATGTTTTGTTCAGATTAATGTCTCAATGTTTCATATTAATTTTATTTGAGTTTTTGAATTTTTTTAAATTTAAATTTCTCTCTTTTTTTAATTTAACCAACTTATTTTTTAAAAATGTAATTTAATTTATTGGCTGCTCGTTCTGATATCTTTGTTTAGTTTCACTTGTACTTCAAGTTTGGTTTGACTTTTTTGTTTTTTACATTATTTTAAAAAAAAAATTGTATTTCAAGATGAATACATTTGAATAAAGATTCAGCTTTATGAGAGGTGTTTTTTTTGAAGAAATTTTGACATTCGGACTTCATTTTTCTGCCATCTAACGACTCTGAGAAGTTCGGTGAGGATGGTAACAAGCCACAGTGGCTGTATTCAATATATGTTGTGACTTCATCATCCGTGAAGCAGATACTCTCCCGATAATGTTGTTGGACAGGTAAAGAAACACAATCCTTCCTTGTGTAACGCTTTGTTTTCCCCCTCCCCAGGGGCCTCATGCCACGGACGCTCGACAGCCAGATCACGTTGGAGAAGACTCCCAGCTACTTCGTCACCAGAGAGGCCCCCCGACGCATCGCCAGCATGTCCCACGAGACCAAGCTGATCGTCGTGGTGCGCAACCCGGTCACCAGGGCCATCTCCGACTACACTCAGACGCTCTCCAAGAAGCCCGACATCCCCACGTTCGAAGAGCTGGCCTTCAAGAACAGGAGCCTGGGTCTGGTCGACACGTCGTGGAACGCCATCCGGATCGGCATGTACATCCTGCACCTGGAGAACTGGCTGCAGTACTTCCGCCTGTCCCAGATGCACTTTGTGAGCGGCGAGCGGCTGATCACGGACCCGGCGGGGGAGATGGGTCGCGTCCAGGACTTCCTGGGACTGAAGCGGATAATCACCGACAAGCACTTCTACTTCAATCGAACCAAAGGCTTCCCCTGCCTGAAGAAGCCGGAGAGCAGCAGCCAGCCGCGGTGCCTCGGGAAGTCCAAGGGCAGGACTCACGTGCAGATCGACCAGGAGGTCATAGAGCAGCTGCAGGAGTTTTACAGGCCGTTTAATGTCAAGTTCTTCGAAACCGTCGGACAGGACTTCAAGTGGGACTGAACGCGCCACGAGCAAACGCCGCTGCTGTGAAAATGGCTACCTCGGAAAATCATGTCAATATACAAATGAGGCTGTGTGCCTAAATACAAATGAGGTATTTAAAAAAAAAAGCGTTTAAAAAAAGTTTCCAATCAAATTATAAAGAATAATATATAAAGATAAATATATATATATAGATTAAAGACCTGCAATTATGTAGATTGTATCCCACTATGCCGAGTGTGATTTCTTTAAAGGTACAGTATGTTTGATTTCAGTAACACTTGAAGTAAGCTGAACTTTGGATTTGCCTGAACTGAACCTGCACTTAACAGGCTGGAACTAGCCGGTTACCTAGATAACATCGTTAGCCATAGCAACAGAACAAAACAACACATGAGCATCAATAAATAGTTGTTTTTTTCCCCTTATTTTGCTTTCTTTGCTTTTCTTTTGGAAGTCAGAACTCTTCAGTACTGTACCTTTAATATCTGAACAAATATCTTCAAGAAGTCGGTTTTTTGTGCCATTTATTCGTCTCTAGAGACTATTTTCATGAATTCATCGATGAGAAAGGATCACGCAAGCTTCATGCCATTCGGTCACAACACGCACACTCAAGTATGAACACAAAATAATAAAAAAAAATCTATCTCAATTCACCCACTGTGAATTTGATCTCTTGTGGTTTACAAAAGCGCCATGGCAACAGTGAAGCATTTTATTTCATAATCGTACTGTAAGTGAGAGTAAAAATATAACAACTTTGTTCATACAACTGTTCAAAAACAACGATAAAGGTTCACAAATGAACTCTCCTTCGGCTCTTTCTGCGTCTGTATTCATGTTGGGGCGTCTGAAATTAAAGAGAGAACTCTTCAAGTCTTCAGCGGAGAACATTCTTTACTTTACCCGCATTTGTAGAGTTTTCATAAAGATGAGCTGCAGTGTTTTCTTGAGAGTAGTAAACACAATCGTACATTCGTGTATAATGGTCCGGTGCCCCAGATGCAACACCGTGATTCAGGGGATCCCATTAAAAACAAATTAGCCGATGACTCACACTGGCTGTGAAGTTTGGATCACTCAGGCTCACTTTCACCAACAGGCCTTGTGTGATTTCAATGTTTTTGATGCAAAAAGAGGATATTTGTCTTGATGAGCCTTGGATGTGTTGAAAGGTACAATTTTCTAGAAGCGGCGGCAGATCTGATTGATCTCATTAGCTTTCAAGAATCCCCCCCCCCCGTTTGATGGATTTGATTCACCACTTCTGCTTCCCAACGAGTCCCTCTGCTCAGCAGCGGCATTAACCTCCTGAATTTTCACCCCAGAGCCAATCAGAGTTGTCATTAGTGATCTCAGCTGACGCCTCGAATCTTCGCAGAAGCGCAGGAAGCCCCCCTCCCCGCCCCCCATCAACAACAAGGAACCTGTCTCTGCACAAAGTGATATTGATGCAATGATAATAAAAGGCAAGCGATTTGTATGCAAATTTATGCAACACTAATATTTTTCGTGAAACGCGGCGTGCAAAGCGGGGACTCGCACACACCGACAAGGAAGGCACTCAGAGACTGAGTTGGAGTGAGCGGCGTTCGCGTTCAATCAGCAGCTCTTTAATGCTTGGAGGTGAAGATATTACTCACGCGTGAACTCTTCAGGATGGCTGTGGGTGGCACGAGAAGCCCAATAATGAGAGTTTTTTTCCTTTTGAGCAGGATGTGGTGATTAGTCGGAGGGAGTACGACATCACAGCCCAGAAAGGCTGCGGACCCCTCTTCAGTGTGTGATTCATGAAATGTTGAAGGAGAGCCGAACACTGGTGGAAACACGCACACACACGCATGCACGCACACACTCTCTCTCGTCAACTTTCCGAAAGCAGGACCCTTCACAATAAAAGCAGCGGGCAGGTTCCTCGGTCTTGTATCGATTGAAGAACGCGTCTTCTTCCAGCAGAACCTCGACACCTTCCTGTGACCTTTGGCAACAAGTGCCAAATAAACCCACAGCAACCACAAAACTAGACCTGAGGCCTCCCTGCTGTCTGTACCATCGGTGTCAGCAAATAAAGGGGATAATCCACTCATCCATATTGTTTCCCTCTCTCACTTACAGCGAAATGAGGGGAACGATAACTGGCTACCATCAGCGGTTTGTATTTTCCTCTTTCTTCTCTTCCAAAAGAGTCATCCGAGGAAAATACCCTGAATGGAACTGCGTGAGCTGGTGGGCTGATGGTCAATTTAGATCTTCCATTTTTGCTGGGCAAAAAAAAAAGGGGAAAAAAAATACTATCAGCGTGACTTCTAATGGTGTTTTAATTTAATTGTTGGATCCCTTGCTGCAGGGTGGTGAATTCAGTGGTCCTATCAAGTCACACTCAGACTAATGTGGCAGTGTGACAATGTGACCTTCCGCATTAAGGAAATTAGATATTCACTCGCTCCCGCGGTACATGTCCGTCGGCCAGCGCCAGTATTTAAACCGTCATTTGTGATATTCTCCATTAATTTTTGATTAACCTGCCAATGCGGTCCGCGGCTGCCTGCTACTTAGCGGGGCCATCGGCGGGCGCGCCGCTTTAGCATTAAGCTCAACTTTATCTCAGCTCAGTTAATTATAACTCCACCCCAGGACGGCCGCGGGCCTCACGACGCGGCTCTGAGGGGAGACCCTGCTGCAACCGATACCCCGTGAACTCAAGGATGTGCAATCAGCGTATGTTACAGGCAGGTTGTTTCAACAGATTTTCTGCATCATCGCACCTGAAAGCGGTTAACTGGTAAATTCAGGTGTGTGTGTGTGTGTGTGTGTGGGTGTGTGTTGAAAACAAACATCCCCATGATACACAATGTGATAGTGAGACATCATTTGATTCGTTGTTCAGCACTTTCATTGTGACAGGCCAAATAGCAACATGTTTCTTCACCAGGACAATTATTATGGATGTCCACTTTCAAAGTAAAAGCCTCCAATGAGCACTTCATGCTGATGTATAATTGGCAATATAATTCAAACCTGCACATCGTGCACTGTGGGTGAACAGCAGAGAGTACTTCTTCCATGTCGACAGTACCGGCTCCGTCGAATCAAAGCGCGGCGTCACCAACGCGTACGTTGTATTAACAGTTCATTACGAAGAAACAAAGGTTCACTGGGTACCTAAACGCCGTCTGACTGACCATTCTAACCTTCAGACTAAATACCAAAGAAGCTGTGGAAAATGTCATGAACTTTGAGCGGCTCGGAGGTAAAATACACCTCTGCCACTCATCATGTCGAACAGCACAAACTGAAATCCATAACAACTGAATCCAATCATCTCTCCTTCTCGCGGAAAGCAAGACAGGATTAAAAAAGAAAAAAAGAAAAGTGTCTCGCAGTCACCTTTTGTGGACTCCCGAGCGGTGGAGATTTTTAACACCTCCTGAAATTAAACGCTTTTAAAGTTCTTGGACTTTTCCTGTGTTTAAAGGCTTGTTGTACGGATCGGGACTTTTTTTTTTTTCCAGATGTCGCACTTCTTCCTTCAGGTTCTCAGAGAAGGTTTCCTCTCTTCAGGGGGGGGGGGGGGCAGTTTTTAAGTAGTCATCACTATTCCACCCCGCCCACCCTCTCTCTGTCTCTCTCTTTAATGAGGCAAAGCCATGGAGGATAATGAGGATGTTCCCTTTTTCTCCCGCCATTGGACAATGAGGAGCAGACTTTCTCTCAGATAGTCTGAAACTTGGCAGCCAGAAGCCCCCCCCCCACACCCCCCCTACCCGACCCCCAGTGGAAATCTCATTAAATACGAAAATGGCACGCCAAGTAACCCCTACCTGCACGATGCACCTTTTGAATATGTCATCGTTCCCCAAGGTTTCTTTCCCCCCCCTCCCTTCATTCTTCCGGAACATGTTCAATCACTGTGCATCTTCGAGTATCTCAAGCTGTTCCCCGAAAATTAAAAGATGTACCCAAAAAAAAAAAAAAAAATGGATTCATGCATGTTTTTCTTAGGATGTCTCTGCAGGTGCTTCATGCTCCATCTGATACAACTGACAAGCTCTCCCTAATGAAAAGTTTCCCATTAGAGAAGCTCTGCATTTTTTTTCACGTTATCAAGAGAAAAAAAGAAGAATGACAACAGTGTCACACATGCAACTCCCCCCCCCCCCACACACACACACACATAAGCATGCGCCTCTAACCAATGTGGAAACCTTTCCCCCTCACCTCATTTCTTCGGCTCTGTTGAACATGTGCCGCTCGCCTTACCTTCGGAAAGGTCAAGTGCAGAACAGGTCTCCAGGCTCACAGTCAACTAATTAAGCAGTAGTGGTGAAGATGTGTAGCAGCTCCCGGGATGCCGCTGCAGTCGGTAGCTGCCCTCCGGGGGTGGGGGGAAGGAGGGGGGGGGGGCGTATTGTTTCACATTCAAGCGCGGCAGGGATTTGCATTACGTTGTTCTCATGCGAAATATGAAAGAACACGAGTCCGTGGCACTGAAGGAAGCGGCTGTATGTGGGGAAGAAAATCTAGCAAGGTACAGATCGTCATCCCCCCCCACCCCCCCACCTACTTATTATTCATGTTCGCTACCAGCAGCTGATTAAAACAGATGTACCTATGAAAGGTAAAAACAGATTTTCTGCAGTTTTATGACACGACTGTGCAGACGGCCTTGTTGATGTCTTGTTTTGTCAGTCTGTCGATGTAAACGGCCGCTTCATTTAGATTCAGTAAACTGCTTATAGTCCAAGATACCGTCACAAATGCAGTATTCTGCCATGCTTGTTATAAATGAGTTTTTCAGATGTGTAAACATGCGACAGTTTTTCCAGGTGAGGGCAGGCCAGTACTATTGCTTTAAACTCCTGTTTACCACACGGGGGCGTGTTTTGAGCAGAGTGACGAAGCGAGAGTTGTCGTTCCTGCTTATTTGAGTAGTTTTGTTACCTCTTTTTGTTAGATTGAGTTCAACAGAGATGGATTTAACGGCATATTTACTGCTCAAAGCTCATTTTTCGCGAGCCAATCACTCGTCTGGCTGCAGCACACCAACATCGAATGATCACACAGTCAAACAGCCGCGAAGAGACAAATGCTGCCTTGGGTCGATTTCAGCCTTTTTTCTTTGTTCTTCAGAATTTATGTGAGGAGACGGGTTTTATTACCACGATGGCTTCCAGCAGCTGCGGCGGTTTTACAACTTTTGCAAGTCGTCTGCAAAAACATAATCATCATGTTTCCATTTGATTTTATATCTCTTGGAGAAGATCAATCTGGAAGACAAATGAAAACAAGTTAACTGTTATTGAAGCTACAGCTCTAAACCAGCGCTCAGTGATGGCGGGGGGGGGGGGCGCTCCGTCCACCGCTTTCCATTTAAATGTGAGTGGGGGGGCCGTGAAAGTCAATTCAGCAGTGCAGGACTGTGCCCAAGGGAGCCCCCGGAAGGAAAGGGAAGCGGTGCGCGTTGATAACGGGCGCACGCTCCCCCCTGGATGCCCGATAAGCGCGGCCAGTCGGAGCCTGTAACTTCGATAATTAAGTCCTTATTCAGCGGAGTGAATGTGCCTGGCGGCGAGCTTTGGCAGTGCGCGGCGCAATAAGGAGCTCTGCCAAAAGGACCCCCCCCCCTCAAACTTTCACCACTTGTGTCATCCCCCCCCCCCCTTTCTGGCGAGCCCAGAGGCCATCAGCCTCAGTGGCGAGTCACAAATCCTCCAACTTATGACCCAGCAGGTGGTGGGAACGGACCGCTATCAGTATAAACAACTTCCGCCAGACCACTAATTGGCGAGAGAAAAAAAACCAACAAAGTTATCGTTAACAAGTTATCGAACCGCTTTTACTGCCAATCGCTGATCTGTCGGGCATATTTTTTAAGAGTCCCACTTACAGGCAGAATACATTTCCCTTTTTTTTTAAATACATATTTAAAGTATGACTCAGAGATTCCTGCAATCGCTGTGTGTTTGCGTGTGCCCCCCCGTGTTTGTTTTGGAGCGGCGCAAACTCCGCTTTCAAATGTCAGAGCTCGCAGAAATGTCCCCCCCCCCCCCCGCCATAAATTCCTCGCCACCTCCGGTCGCCCGACCGGTTGGTTGGAGTTGGTTGGAGAGACAGCACCGACGGTTGCACATCGGGAGATTTATGCCCGCGTTTGACCGGGCGATTACGACTGTATATTTGTGCTGCCTGTTTGGAGGTAATTATTAATGCGAGGCCGTGGATTTATGAAGGCGTCTCTAATGAAACGGAAGCATAAAGCTGTCACGCTCGCGTGCGGGGCGCGAGTAAAATGCCACCGGCGTCGTAAACACGGGTGGAGGACGCGCTCGGTTGATGGAACGCCTCATTGACCCGTAATGTGCAGCCATTTTTGGGGGGAAAAAAACGTCGAATCATTCCCAAATATAACTCAGTGTAATTGTGGAACTAATGGCCTCTCTTTTTTTTCTTTTTTGGTGGTTGGGGTGGGGGGAGAGAACAGTAGACAATAATCGGAGCGAACGCGGAGCCGGGGAGATTGCCCCCGCGCCTGCCCGGGATGGATCCTCGCAGGGAAATTATCCTAGATTGTCGCAAAGCTTTTTGCAATCACACTGGCTCAGCTTTAGTGTTACGCGACTTATTGAAGCGCTCCCATCGCGCCGTTACTTCGACGCTTTCAGAGGGAAAAAGCCGCGCGTTGAAGTCGGCACCGGGCCAGCTCCTTCTCAGCAGCCCCCCCCCCCCCAACCACCACCCATGATGGTCGTGAACGTTTCAGGATATTTTTTGCTGCGCTCTCCAGAAAGCTCTCCGCTTTAATTAATCACCCCCCCCCCCCCGCCGCACGCTTCAACTTTTTACTGTTTGAGTGTCTGGCACTTCTTCAAGTGCGACAGCGTCTCCGCGCGGGGCGATCTCCAGCAGGTTCGAGTGCAAAACGGAGAGAAGTAGCCGCCGAAGTCGTCACCCCCTTCGTTTCTCACTCGCTTGTTAACGCCGAGTGTTTCCACTTGTGTCACATCGAGCCCCCTTACCTCGGGGGTGTGTGCGTGCATGTGTGTGTGTGTGTGTGTGTGTGTGTGTGTGTGTGTGTGTGTGTGTGTGTGTGTGTGTGTGTGTGTGTGTGTACACCTGTCTTGCCAACGGGTCCTCGTTGAGTTGCTGCGTTTTCCCGTTATTGGTTCGGATATTGACATCCATCAATAAAGGTCCCTCTGCTTCATCGCTGCCTCTCTCTAACTGGCAACCCTGCCTTTCAGAAGAAAGACAGGGTTGCCAGTTCCACTGCCACGGAAAACTAAAAGTCAATCCTCCAAACACGAGACAGTGTGTTAAAGGGCTGTTCAAGAAGGTCCTATTTTTACTCATGATACAGCTGAGTTAGCGCCAAAGGCTTCCAGCTGCAAGCTGAAGAACAGAAGAAGCCAAACAGACCGAGTCAGCACAAGCTGTAAAGTTGGTGTCAAGTGGGACGGAACAGAATCCATGCAGAAATACTGGGAAATTCTCACATAACAGATATATCTGTAGGGTGTGATTTGCCGGCAGGGGACGGAGGGGGCTCAACCGCCGTGACCTTTCGGGGCCCGGTCGGAGCGAACGACGGGCCTCGGCTCACAGCCTCTGTGCCGAAACTTCCCCGAGAAACAAACAGGAATTTATTTTAGAGAGAGGAAATTGTCCAGATAAAAAAGTCAGCCCGTTAAGCGGGACACCAAAGATAAATATCCCGATAACGCTCCTTTGAAACGGCTGCCTGTGAACCTGTCACTGTCTCGGTAGATTGGCGATAAAAAGATCGCTCGTTTTAGCCCGATTTCACCAGTTTTTCCTTTGAGGGTGAGAAGAGTCGTTTGAGTCCGAACCGCTTCACTCAAAAGCCCCTGAAAATTGGGAGAGAAAGTAAGAGACATAACCAGGCTCGTCATTTTTTTTTTTTCCTCAAAAAAGTCGGGCGCCGCTCAGCACGCCGGCGTTTCTGCGCCGAAACCCCGGCAACAAAGAATCAATCTAAAATGCATGACAAGTTGCAGTACACGACTTCAAAATGTAAGCGGATTAGTAATGTTTGCTGACATAACTGGGACTTACAGTGAGCTCCACTGGAGTTGTCAGCCTTTGTGTCTTACAGCATCAAAGTTGTTTGACTACTGAATTATTTAAACGGGGGTCCATCAACAATACTCAGAAGCAATTCGGTTAAAAATACATCAGTGTGCCCGGGAGAAAAAAAAATAGAAAAGAGAGGCAGAAACGCGTTCGCGGCGAGGATGTTGTCTCCTGACGGCTACGCAACGTGGACGATGATGTATTTCCATCCTAACAGGAGGTAATGAAGGAACTCCCGGCTCAGAGTTCAGTCTGCGGCACTCGTCGGAGAATGTGCTCGGTGAATAGCGGAGCCGCGTTCGCCGAGACCTTTCGGAGCTCTTTGGTAAATATCGTCGAGAAAAGAGCCAGAAATAGAGCTCCTGCAGAGCTGCGGCGTTTTTTTGCACCGGGACGCCTTTAGACAGGCGCGGAGAAAGAAAAAAGGAAACAAAAGGGGGGGAAAAAAAACGTTACCACCGTGTGGATTTTTAAATAAACACCGCCCGTGTTATCTGTAAGTGTCGAGCGACGACTTACCGCCGAGTGTCAAGAACAAGTAACGTGCAATTCTGTTTGTTTCTGGAAGTCGCTGTGGCGCTTTGACACCGCCCGGAAAAAAAATACAAAAAAAACACCCTACTGCTCGACTTTGAAGCCAGAGTCGTCTTCTTCTTCTTCTTCTTCTCCCTCTCTCGCCGCACGCCAACGCTCGCTCGCGTCTTCAAGAAGCTAAAGCCGAGGCTTTTTTTTTTTTTTCCGGATCGTGTTTCTCTCACTTTGTGTAAATGACTCGTGTGCTACATCTGGCTGCGAGAGCCCGGAACAAAAGAGCACTCTGATGGCAACTCCGGATGAAAAGGACGCCGCCCGCCGCCGTGGCTTCGTTTTTTGTTTTTTTTTTTTTTTTTTAAGGTCGTTAAAGTACAAAATCACAGAATTATCAACATCGTCGAGGTTGTTCTTCGAGGCCCGACGGAAGGTGCCGCGTGTTTTTCCGGCCTCCCTGACAGCCGACGATCCGACTCCGCGCCAGCTCGGTGAGAAAATCGACTGGAGGAGAATATTTGGAGGGTAAAAAGTCGCTTTTTTTTCAGTCGTTTGTCTCACTTTTTCAACTTGTTTGCGTTTGTATAATTCTGGCTCAAACGGAATTAAACGAATGGGAAAAGGGAACGATGAAGATAATCCAAATAGAACCTCCTAATGAGAGCGTATTAGTGGCACTGGGAGCGCCCGGCTTCCCGGTTTCCCCCCTCCGCGTTCGCTCTTTGTGCGGAGCTAATTTAATTGCCTCCCCTTTTTTTTTTTACGACGGGAGGCTTTAAAGTTGCGCCGCCGCTCTCGCCGAAACCCAGCAGGAAAGTGGCGCTCGGCTTTCGCGAGCGTAAACGTCTGACAAAAGCGCTTTTTAAAGCGGCGATGACGGATGCTAAAAGTAGACGGGAAACGCGCGACTGCTCTCTGAGCGGCGCACCGCAGCCCGCGGCTCGTTCGTATCATCGTCACGTTTGATGGTTTGGTCGTACCTGCGCATTAAAAACGCATCAGGTCTCTCATGCAAGCCTGCAAAACCACCTGCTCCGTCGCCTCTGCGGCCGAGGTCGTTTCGAAAGTCTCGCGAATGGAACTTAATCGATGTCGTCGCGGCCGCCCGTTCGACCTGTTTACGATATTATGCACAGAGATTGCCAGTGTGGACAGAAGTTGTGCCCCAACTGAACCTGTAGACGCGGCCAGACAGAAGGAATTAGAGCCGAGCGCAGCGGCGGCAGCAGCAGCCTCCTGTGACTGACGCAGCCCCGGCGTTTTGTCTCTCTCCTCCGGCGACGCGCGCAGTACAGCCAATAAAAGGGGGGGGGGGGGGGGCGGCGATG
>JASSRZ010000065.1:3019853-3030737 GCA_032164315.1 Malacoctenus gilli
CCCCCCCCCCCCCCCCCCCCCCCCCCCCCCCCCCCCCCCCCCCCCCCCCCCCCGCGATGACGGGGGTGAGCAGCATAGCATATGAGTCATGGGGCCGGGCAGACACGGTGTGTTCTGGATGCTTGTTAAATGTTTTTGAAAATGGATCGCGGCCTTTCCAGACGCGCCGGAACTCTGTCACGCATTCGCGCTCGGAGGAGAGCGTCGGGGCCTCCTCGCCAAAGACTCCCGAGACAGAACGATATGTCAGCGCCGCGGCCCCGCGCGGTTCATCATGTAAAGGTCACACGCGTTGCTGCGCGGAGAGCCCGACGAGCGTCCGACGGGGGGGGGGGACTGTGTTAAGTCGACAAGGGGGCCGGGTTTTCAACACGAACCTGCGGTTTGGGACAAATCGGCGCAAAACACCAATCTGTTTGAAATCCCTGCTAACTCGTATTCCTTCACGCCGCTGAAATGTCGGCCCGTCTCTTCGGAGACCCTGAGCCGGCCGGCCGGCCGGCCCACTCACTCACTCACACGTAACACGACAAGGTTAATGCGACTATAATGAGGTGTTGCACACTGGGATGCGCGCATCATTCTTGGGCCAGCACAGCCGCACGACACAAAAGAAAAAAAAAAACCCGCCGCATCGGTGAGACGGATGTCCGGAGGCGCGCGTGATTGCGCGTGATAATGGATCGGTGTCCCGTCCGGGCCGCGTCCTTCTTCCCAACACGAGCTGGGAACTCCACGAACCCCGGAAGAGATAAACAGCGGCGTGGGCGACGGCTCGCCGGGGCCCCTCCGAGCGCTGGGGTGCCGTTTCGCGCCGGCGTCGGTGCAGCGGGGGAGTGGAACGAATGGCGGCTGTTTTTTTAGCGATCAAACACACCCGAAATACTCTTGTTTTTCTTTCTGCAACAAGATATGCGGACATTTGTCTCAATGTCGAGACGACTTCTGATTACCAACAAGGACTCACTGACAGTTTGAGTCAGAACTTCTTCCAGTTGTACGCTTATTGATGCCCAGAACTCTGGGAGGTTTTCACCCAGTGGGGTGACGCGGTGAAAGGGTGAGGAACGAGAGGTCGGCGACGTTCGACCGTCGGCAGCCGTGGCGGCGTAGCGGCGATCACTCCTGCATTGCGCCGCCTTCAAACAACAGACGGGAGCAGTTGGGAGGAAAAAAGCCGGCGCGCAATCGAGTGTCCCCGTATATTCGACGCGATCTCGGCGCGCGTACGTCCTCCAGCTGAATCCTGCACACGAGAGCGGGCCTGATGTGCGAGGCGCCGTCCCCGCGTTGTTGCTGATAGACTGCAGCGCGATAAAGCTCGGCAGGGGTGACGGAGTGTCACTGAATCAGCAATGTTTGAAAATCAGGAGCCTTCAGCGGCGCCGCCCGAGACTTCAAAGGGAATCAGCGCGCCACTGTAGCTGTTTTTTTGATCGTCGGAGACAATTGATCTTTGGCGTTCAAAGAATATTTATGCTTCAGGCATCCCTGAGAAACTTTTTTCAAACAACCTGCCACAAAATGTGCGATTGTAATATCAATGACGGGGAGGATTTTTCTTCAAGCCGCGTCCCGACGGGGCGACTGTACGCCGTCTGCGGGGAATTGTCCGTCGTCTCCGTAATTACTGAACGGTGGCGCGCAGCGGCAGTCAGTCTCAGACGCTCGGCTGAAGGGACGCCGGTTGAGGCGCGTCGTGCGGATCTGTGGACTGGTAAAGAGCAGGCTTTTTTCAAGCTCCACCTGCATGCAGTCCACATGTGCTAAAACACGCACGCCGGTCGTTCCCCCTCCAATCCACGCATGGCGCCGGCGTTCGGCGCCGGCGATAGCGCACGTGTGTAAATATTACATCAAAAAAGATCCTTCCCCTGAACCGGCCTTATCTCCGTTTCAGCAGCATCAAGCCGCGGCAACGCTTCTTCAAAGCCACCCCGCTGCGTCGAAACCCGCTTGTGATGAATTTATTGCGCCGTCTGCGGCGAGAAACGAGAAAACTGTAAGTTGCGAGGCTGAGAACGCGACGGCGGCATTGTTCACCGGCGTGGTTTTCAAGAATAACGTGTCACCTTCCCGGGGAGGTGCTGCGCTATATTCCTGATTCTCATCAACAACTGCGTCTTCCTGCGTTAAAAAACTGAGAAAATGGTTAATTCGGCGAGTCGATGTCACACCAAACCGTGTGAGAGTCGTTTTAGGTTTGTGGGGATTTTTTTTATAGCTTTCCGTGAGAGGAAATTCAGCTCGCACTCTAAATCTGTACAAACAGTGTATCAATTAGTGTCTGACAGTCTTTTCTCTCAGCCTCATTTACAGGAAACTTTCCTTTTAAAGCAAGATATTCGGTCTTAAAGCAACAGACCACCCCTAGACGAAATTTTGTCCCTTACCATACTCCCCCTTGTGTTGAATAAGTGGGCAAAAGTTGTTTTTTTTATTCGTCTGTGATTGTCCGTATCCAGAAGTGCATCGTTAGCTTAGCGTAGCACAAACCACTGTAAGTGGATGAGGTCAGTTAGCCAGTGTTCACAAAATAGTCAAAAGTGAACTCGAGAATGTTAATAATTTCATCGTTTGACCTGTACATTTAAAACGAGTACAACTATCAATGCCAATATCACTATATAACAATAAATTATAAGTTATAACAACCCTATATAAACCAATATAGGGTTTTCCTCGGACCAGTGGCGGCTCTCGGGGTTGGCTACTTGGGCTACAGCCCCAGATCTGCCCCAAATGTGCAGTACTGGAATTCACCAGAGTGTTAGCATCCGTGGGAAGCAGCCTGTAGCCTTTTTCATTCCAAGACGTTCCAAGTTATAATAATGACCTTTCTCTGACCTTCATTTATCAGCAGAGTTTGCATGTTTGCCCTTTGGCCCACTCCGTTCACTCTGTGATCTACTGTGGCGGTCCTGCGTCCTTCGTCCTGTGCTGGTTGGACACACCCGCTTCTCCACACATCGTTTGAATAGAGATGGCTTAGAAAAGATGTATATCGGGTTCAAAAAATACATTTCAAGGCACGTTCGCCGTGGCTCGTTTTCACTCATCCAGCTCTTCGGCCTCGTAAGAAAGTTCTCAGTTATCGTCGCAAGTCGAAAACCACACGGTGGGATCGGAGGAGAAAGTACACGTCGGCTCCATCATCTGTAAACATAGCGGCGCGCGGCGGCGGCGATGAGGCTCCGGCAGCGTTTAAGCCGCGGCAAACGACACCATTTTCTGGTGCTTCACGGTGTGGGAAAAGGAAGGGGGTGGGGGGGTGGCAGGGTGAGGGGGGCTGTCTGGATGTCTGGAGACAATTTCTGCTCATGTTCCCACCACGACGTGGCAGCGACTGCAAAACAGCCCGCGCGCACTCTCATGCAGAACAATAAGGAGCAGGCAGGCCTGCAAGGGCTTCTGCGGGCCTCCCGCTCAACAGATGACGCCACCGCCCCGCACTGCTGTGTATTAGAAAGATGAGCCTAATTAGCTCCTTTGTCACATTCATTTTTCAGCAGGTTAGCTCTTCATTCCGCGAGCGGTCGCGGCGAAAATACAGTATTAGGAATGAAAGAGGGAACAATGTGTGAAAGAATAGGGGGGAAAAAATGGGAAAAAGTGTTTTTTTCGAATGTCTACGATTACATAATTGGTGTTAAATTAATTGCACCTGACTGATAGGGCAGCAAAAAGACGTCTCAGTCCTGGCGGGAGTGTGATCATGTATAGAAGCTTCGATGCAGGAGTTATTCAGGCTGCCGGGAAGGGGATGCGCACTCCCAGCAGCAACCGCTGATGTCGGATCAGTCCTCGGCCACAGCCACGCGCGCCGCGGCTCTGGAAACACGCGAAAGCAGTGAGTCACCTGCCGGCCAGCGAGAGGGAGACTCTGGCAAAAAAAACCTCCCCTCACACTTTTATCGTCAGTCGCGAGCGCGCCCGCAAAGTGGGACAGCCTGGAGGAGTTGTAAATCCACTCCCGCAGTCTGTGCACCAAACCGTCACTCTGGTTGGTGTGAATGAAAAGAAGGAGGGAGGGAGAGGGAGAGGGAGAGGGAGGGAGAGAGGGAGAGAGAGAAAGAGAAAAATCACAAGTTGAATGGAAGTTCAAGCCAAACATTCGGGGACACTGACTCACGATGGAGCTCCATCTGATAACTTTCAGATGAAGGGTTTTTATTCAGGGTTTTTTGTGTGTGTGTGTGTGTGTGTGTGTGTGTGTGTGTGTGTGTGTGTGTGTGTGTGTGTGTGTGTGTGTCGCATAATGAGAGAAGACAAGAGAGAATGAAGTGATCTGAGAAGCATGGACCGCTTTGGGTTGAAAAGAAAAAAAAAACACATGTAGAGAACGACATTGCGGCATAGTGAAAATGTCACGCAGACTGGCCTGCAGAACCAATCACAAGCCGCGCCGGAGGAATCAGATAGCAGCTCTCACGAGCTGCTCATTTGCACCGACTTCACACATCTGATTGCACAAGTGGTGCGACTCACAGCACACAGTATTAATGTATGTGTTATGTGTGTTTTTTTTCCCTTCCTCTTTCCTCCCCTCCTCTATTTTTTTTCAAGACTTTATTTCGAGCGCCGTGCACCCACCTGCCGGCTCTCCTGCCCCGCTACCCGACGATCGCCACCGCCGGGTGGCCGAGAGGGTGCGGACGGAGTACGAGGCGGGTTTTGTTATGCGCCGCGTGGCCGCACTCAGGACGGCGAGCGCAAAAAAAAAAAAAAAAAAAAAAAAAAAAGCAGCCTTGATACTGACTGACAACTCCTGATAGTTAGCCTCCAGCCCCCCGGACTCATTTGCATAGCGGCATTGGCGGACGGACGCTTTAACAAGCCCGTGAGCGCCGCGGGAACCAAGTGGGAAGTTTTGTTTTTTCTGTTGTTCTCTGATTGTGCAACATTTCGCTGACTGAATAAACAATCAATCATCTCAAATGATGAGCTTCTGCGTCTGTGAGGAGGAGGAGGAGGAGGAGGAGGAGGAGGAGGAGGAGGAGGAAGCAGGTCGGTGGTTATGGTAATTCATCAACCAGCCAAGAAGCGACGCGCTCGCGCTTTTAAGAGAAATCAACATCTATCAAGACAACAAGTATCCATTTATTTTTATTTGAATTGTTAAGGGCTCATTTTCATGATTGAGCCTAATTGATGAACAAAAAAAACCATCGATTGTTGCTTTTTATTCAAGTGTTTTATAAATTCCTGTTAAGTTTCCACTCATCTCGTCAAATGGCTCATGAAACTCTTGCATTGTTTGATAATGACTTGTTTTTTTTCCCACTTAATTGAGATTAAATTAAACGAGTGACTCATTTGTATTAAACTCATTACTGTTCTGATATTAATGCTTGACTCTCGTTGGTGCTCTTTTTTGTGATTACAACACGGTGATGCTACAATCGTTGCCGTAACAACGCCGCCTCCGGCAGTATCGAGAAAAATCTCAGGTAACTGAATGAAATTGATAAAGCAACTTTTCTCAAGTTGCATTTCTCATCTTACTATGCTACTAAACTCCTGTTTACTGCACCTCGTTATTCCGAAAACCAACTCCGCCCTGCTGTCTGCAAAATGCGCACAATTCACTGTACACCCTGGAGTGACATGACTGTTGGTCTGGATCTTCTGCTCCATTCGTAGCACAAAAAAAAAAAAAGCGACAACAAGATGTAGGTGAGGTGTAAGCAAAGTGCGACAGTGATACAACAATATGCGCAGTAAAAAGACTTCTTAATTGAGAGGAACACTGCAGAGAAACACAGCAGCTACTTCCAGCTTCTCCCAGGTGACGGTGATCAATTTTCAGAATCCAGGAACTGAAACACTCATTATAAACTGCTTAATCACTCGAACACATGCAACACTGTCAACAGCAGTATGGTGGGGGGGGGGAAACACAACATAATGAAGCAGTTTCAGACAATTCAGGCATCCACCTGTGGAGAATAAATCAAGACTTACAGATCCTGCTGCTTTTTTTTCTTTCCCCCAAGCAAGACGAAGGCACACACCCTCATTGAAACCAATGAAAGTGAAATCCTTCGACCGAGCGCCGTCGCTCCAGGCGGCGGCCGGCCGACCCCTTGACACGCGCCACGCCGGCGAAGGCGCCGCCGCCACGAGCCCCGCACAGAAAAGCCATTATGACAACTCCCGAGTCTGGAACACGCGGGCGTGTCATTACCGCCAGCGCTGACGATCCCGCCGCTGACGGCAGCGCGAGTGCTTTGACAATAATAATTTGGAATCTGAAATTAGAGGCTGCAGCCGAGACAAAGGCAGCAGATATTTATGCCGCTGCTTTCTGCAAACGCCCCAGAAGCAGCACAGATTACTCCCCACGATTGTGGTGGTGGTGTTTTTTTGTCCTTTCCCCGGTGTGCAGGCGGCAAGAAGCCCCCCCCCCCCCCCCACTCTCATCCGCGTGACGTCTGGGCCTGGTGTTGCATTAAAGCGCGGCAACGCGCCGGTAAATAACATGTCCAAGTGACACGTTTTTCTGTCTGAGGACGCGGGAGGCGGACAGGTCACTGCCTTCAGAAGCCCTCGAGCGTGTCTCCACCTCCGGCGCCGTCAAATGGAAAGCGAAGAAAATAAATCGGAAAAAGCACAAAACCGGAGCAAATGAGGAGTCTTCTCCGAAAAGTGTGCCGGGCAGACTTGGGCGGCGTCCTCACTGGTCTGTCATCGAGGGCTCGCGTCCTATTATACGACGATGAGTCAGGGCGAGGATGTCGGACGGAAGACTGTGTCGAACCGGCGCGTCGTCCGTCTTCTCAGCCCAAATAGGAGGTGAGCGGTTTGATGTTTCGGGATTGGCTGCAGTGGGACCGCGTACGCTCTCCTTCAACGCTGCAGGACGCACTAATTGCCCAGCGCTCGCCGCTAATTACCAGTGATTGCGACTGATAGATTCACGATCGTTACCTTTAATGACTGTCACTTTTACACAGCAGTGGCTGCGAGGTTAGGACAACACAGCAGCCAGCTGTGCTGCGAAAAAACGTGGGAGAATCGGAGACGAGGGCACCAATCACCAGGATCTCACAACACGCCTGAGATCCCTGCTGCGGACGAGTGTCGTAGCAGAGGAAGCAGAGCTCAGACAAAGACACTTTATTAACCCTTTACGCGGCACATATGGGGGAAAAGTTAACTCGAAGGTGTTATCGAAGAACACTTCAAGACACACTCGCTTTCAAAGCGCCATGAGCTGCAGTCGGATGCAGAATCACACGTTTTAACACACGGACCTCGGAAATCAGGGAATCTGCTCTGCAGCCGCACCACAATCACTCATTTGTGTGACCTCTCTGAGCATGCGTGGACAGTGTTGATGAACTCCCTTTCAAAAGCTTCCAGTTGTCAAGTGTCTTGTGAAATGACTGAGCGCCTCCTTTGTTATTGATGATGTCCATCACTGTAACCAACCCCTCAGGCTTCTGGACAGATGTCTGTATCTGTTTGACTCCTTTTGGTCCACAAACAAAAAAGCGTAATCAAATCACTCCAGTTGAACGGAAACCGTCAGAGGGAAGAAGCTGCTTCACTTTGAAATGATGAAAAATACTCGTGAGCCGCCGTTTGCAGAACGGGAGCGCAGATCAATAACAATCAGGGCTCTGATTAGACGATAGCGCCTATCTTGTTTGGATTGCCTTACATCAGATCTTGTAAAGTATTCTTGCCCGTCAGTTTGGACAAATACGAGCAGACGTGGCGCTTTCACTTAGCGGTAACTGGAATAAAGCCTCCCCGCTTCCCCTTCTTAGGGGAAACAAAGCCGTAAAGCTCCACTCCTGCCTGTGCTCACGTGTCCGTTTGATTAGCCTTCCCCCGTTTCTCAGGGTATAATATTCCCGCAAATCCGTCAGAGAGAGTGTGCGGGTAAACCTGCAGGTATCTCACATGCTCACCTGTCTTCTCCATTGCAGCAGAGCATGAGGATCAAGTTTGCACGTAGCTGCTGCTGCTGCTGCTGCTGGAGCTGCTTCTGCCGCTGCGCGAGGAATAGTCTCAGTGATCCGGAGCGACTTTAAAGACGGTGGCAGATCAGCCGAGAGCTGCAGATGAGAGATGAAAGGAGGAGGAGGAGGAGGGGAGGGGGGGTGGGGGTGGGGGAGTCAGAGAGGGGAGACGGGAGGAGACAGAGCGGGGTGAGGAGTTAATATCTCCCACACGACACATCCTGCACATCATCCAAGTGAAATAACAGCGAGTCCATCAATGCAAATATGCACAATTACCGCAAGTTTTACAGCGGCTTGAGATTTCGAACACGTCGCCGGGATTTGCAGGCTGAACCCGAAAACCGTGGAGGAAACCGGAGCATCGTCAGCTCGTGTGTTGATGGGCGATCAGCCTGATCGTCTCTGTCATATCAAAAACACCTCTATTACCCAGCATGGCCAGAGACAAGGAACAAGAAATATGTCTTTCAACTACTCATTCGCAACTTTATGCCGTGGCTAGTTCCACTTAAACTGATTTAAATCAATGAATTGCTGCAAATATAGAAAGAAAATAAAGGAATGTAGAAAACCCTGATAGCACGAGAGGCCACACCCAAAGCTGTGTCCTGAAGCTCGTGATGGCGTCTGTTGCCAACGCTGCTTCAAAGTGAAGGTTGACACACCTGTAAAAATTCCACGGTCGCATTTGTATTTGTTTGCCTCACGGTGTTTAAATGTTAAGCGGGCATATTATCTTCCAACGCTTTGGGAATTACTCCGTCCTTTTACATCATTGATAATGTTGCTATTTGCTGAGAGTGTGAAGTGCGTCTAATGCGAATGTGCGTCTCAGTCTCAGATATTACCCTGTTTTATTGGACAAACAGCACAAGCAGTGGTGATTTATGGGTACAGTAAACCGGAGTGAGAAGAGATTTGATGATGATCGTGAATGGAGCTGCTGTTCCAGTACCGGAGGTGTGAGAGCGCGCGGCTTGAAGTAACTTATTGCCGGTTTTGCATAAACTCCAGATCCAGGGTGGGACTTTAAATCATTCCCCGCAACGCTCCCAGAGTTCCTCCCGACGACATCCAGTTGTGGCGCCTATTCCCATGGTTTTTTTTTCCTTTTCCTTTTCCTTTTTTTCTTATTCATTAAAAAAACCCAAATAGGGTCCAACCTGACGGGAGACCAATCTCTGAAGCGCCCATATATACCGCTCTCCCCTGCCACTTCCTGCCCCTAAATTAAGATTAATTACAGAAGAGGCCAATATGCTGAAATGGGAAATTATATGCCCCCAGGAACGGGGCTCTATAGATACTCTGTCTCAGTTAGTGGAGCAGCTTTTAGATTGCGCTCACATATTCTTATGCTGAGCAAGGCAGGCACGGGATTGACTGTCTCACCGCGTTACGTGGGGCTTGATAATACCCAGCAGAGGGTGGGGTGGGGTGGGGGGGGGGGTGTTCGGGATGTGATGACACTGATTAAAGCCACCTTTTTTTTTATTGCGTGTCAGGTGGAGGCTGACATGCTTTTATCTTTTTAATCAGCTATTACTCCCGGTGAGGCGACGCTGTGCAAAGCGCACGGGTGACGCGATGCACATCTGGGTGTGCGGCGCGGCGCATATGGCAGGTGCTAAAACAAGGGAGGAAAAGGGGGGGGGGGAGGGCGGAGGCGGGAACGACAAGACCCCTAAAGGCTGATCTGGCACACGCGTTTAGTTCTTTTCTAACTCACGGGCTTAAATAGAACGTGCGTCCGCACCCGCTCGTTGAAGACAGTACGTTTGAACGTAAGTAACAGCCTTTGGTTGGGCCCGTGAGCACAGAGGGAACAGAAAAACTGCTGCTTTCGGTGGCGGGAAAAAAAGAGTTAAAGAGAGGTGAGAGAGAAGCTTCCATCGCGACCTCTCACAGACTGGACAACATGCAGGAGATGTGTACAGACATGCATGCAATCGGTGACACAGAAGGTGAAAACACAACCTCCTTGGCAGAGATAATACCATCTATACCTTTGATTCCTGCTGTACGCCTGAACAAAGTCAGCAGCATGAGCAGAGGCTTTGTAGTGAGATTAGGATGCATGATGGGAAGGATTTGAGGCGCAGTATAAAAACATACACTAAAAGTGGGATTTGTCTCCCATTTCCAGAGGAAATCGGGCAACTTTTTTGATCCCTACTGTGCAAATTTCAACTTCAGGTTCACGACAGCCCGGTTGCTGAGGAACAAACCAACAGGAGAAAGTTAAGAGGAGCTGAAGCGTAAAAGTGGACAGACTCAGTTCAAGTGCGTGACTGCACTGACTCACCGAGTAGATGCACCAAACTAATTGAATGTACTTTATCACTTATTGTATTTGGCTGGTAATTATTTGAGATGAACTTCTTATTTGCGGCCTTTTCTTGACACCGTCGCCAACCTGAAGGAGGAGAAAAAAACTGACAGAAAAGCCTCCCCCCCCCCTTTCTTTTGTTCTTCTTCTATTGTTTTGGCTGGCTGTTTAGGAGAACTGTCACAAACATTGCATCACATTGCACAAGATTTGCCGCATATTTCTCCAAGTCTTTAAAGTTTCAGTTTTTTAAGGCATTTTTCGCTGATGTTTTATTCACGCGGAGACAAGTGGAGAACGAATGCCTTTTCTGCCAAACAGCTTTTTTTTGTCAAAAACTCCGCCTCATTATTATTACAGATTGCGCTGAAAATTTGATGTGTCGCTCCACAGCAGCTCGACGAGTGGAAAAAAAAAAAAAACGGGTACAAGTGGCATATCGCAGTAGGGTTTTTTTGTGTGCGCTAACAGCTGCACTTTAACTAAATATATCACCGACAAGGAACTGCCGGTGGGGGGGGGGGGGGGGGGGGGGGGGGGGGGGGGGGGGGGGGGGGGGGGGGGGGGGGGGGGGGGGGGGGG
>JASSRZ010000065.1:3040349-3051755 GCA_032164315.1 Malacoctenus gilli
GTGTGTTTGTGGCTGCAGGTGAGATCACACACTTCCTAGACAATACAGTTGTGGAACTGTGAGACACACACACACACTCACACACCACTTGGATTTGCTTCCTCCAACGCTGCTGAAGAGAGTCTGCCAAGCAGCGGAAAAAACATGAGCCCGACGCTGTTTGGAGTCCTGTGGAGCAAATCTGTTAGAGCAAAGCGCCCTCTAGTGTCCAAAGATATACAACACCACACAAGCAGTGAGTTTTGGAAGTTTTAATCGGATGTTCATTTTGTACTTGCATGGGTAAACCAACAAAGTATATACACACTTGTCCTCTTGGAAAATAAAAGTGCATACATGGTGATTAGAAAAAAAAGTAAATAAATTAACATAAAAAGACTTTGACACAGTCGAAAGACCTGGAAACTACCAAAGACGACGATGTATAAAAACAATGGAAATGGGGGGGAAATCAGGAACGGAGACTCTGAAAGGAAATCAAAGTGAAACATTTGGTAGGTTCAGGAACGATACAAAAGTCCAGGAGAACATTGTACAAGGAGGGATACAGTAACACAAGACCTGGCGGTGAACAGAAATCTCAATGGAACATGCTGTGTTTTTACAAAATGCTTTACAAACGATACAAAATGCAAACAACGAAAAAAAAGGACAGACATGCTGTGCGTTCAGCGCTGTAGTGTTTCTCAAGTCATTCATAAGAAAATAATAAGACTCATGACATTCGTTCACTCCTTTGAATGCGTGTCACCGAGAGACACCGAACCATTCGTTACAATTTGTTGCGGTTAAGGCTTCTGAAAAGTGTAGCGTTGTTACATTTGGACTGAAATAAAATGCCGTTTTTTGGACTTTAAAAGAGGAAGTGAGGTCACTGCTTCAGAGTCCGGAGGGTGGAGATCTTTTAGCAGTCACACGGACTTTGGGAAGGCTCATTTTAAAAATGTAGCGCGTGTGACGCCACTGATTTTGACACTTTCACCTCGGGAAAAAAAACTTTTAGTGTCTTTGAGCGAAAAAACTTTTCACAAATCAGACCAGCGGTTTCCAACCTTTTGTTTCCCCCAACAGCCACTCGAAAAGGCCTCTCAGAACAGCTTTGGTCGCTGTCTGAACCTCAGTTTACCGAAGCATTATAGTGAAGCCAAACGCGGCCGGAAACACACACACTCACTCCCAACAGAGAAAAGCAGGATGCTTCAAAATAAAAGCACGAGGCACAAGCAAAGCCTGAGGCTCCTCTTGCAAACGATAGTGACCCGACTCATTGTTGGAGCCACTTGCTTTGACCTTGTGTGTTAGACCCACCATTGACCAGTCATTCGAAAAACAAAAACAAAGAAACTAAACAAAACAACAGGTGGCAACGTCACATCTGCTCATCAGCCGCCTGTTTGTCGAACCTAAAAACACTCCAAATAACGCGACGAGTGAAGATTTGATGGCGGCACGAATACAAAAAGTATCAACCGAATCTTTTGAACACCACTGTTACGAGTTTAAAAAACTATAAACTTTTTTCTTTTTCTTTATTGCGTTCAGCTACGGAAGTCTATTGGAGGAGTTTCTATAGGACCACATCTTAGATGCGGATGAGAGTATTGGCAAAAGGGGATGGGAGGGGGGGAGTTACCACAAAGACACGCACACACACATACGTAATGAGTCTATTTTGTAACCACATCTAATATCGCATCCATTGTGTTGTCTCTGCTGGTGTACAACAGTAAATATTCAACGAGAAAGACAACGAGCCGCCGTCGCGGCGGCGGCGGGAGCACCCGGAGAGGACAGGAAACCGTTAGAAAAGACAAAACACCGACACTTTTAATTGCTTGAATTCTGGAAGCAAATACGTCTTTAAATAGATTCCTTTTTATTTATTGATTGATTTATTTATTTATATATATATAGATCTGAGATTACCTACTTTTGCTGTACAGGTGATTTGATCTGTAGTTTACAGTTTCCAGGTTGGTGGAATGGTGTGCAAATCAAGCGATGGGATACAGGAGCCATGCTCTGCTCGCGAACTGTACACAGCTGCAGATTGTTGCATAGTTAAGAAAAAGACATGCATTAGCGTTTACATGCAATACTGCATTCCCCTAATCATTCTCGGGTTGTTACATCGACGCTAAATCTACCAGGAGAGGGGGAAAAAAGCAGGAAAACAGTCCAGACAGACAGACAGAAACCGCTGTGAAGAAAGCGAGAGAGGAGAAAACAGTGGAATCGACTTCTCGTCCGTTTTTAACCCTGAATTTGACATCTTAGTTTGCATTTGGATGATGGATGCACTTCGGTTGGGGAGTGCAGCGCTTCGTCTGCTCTTCGCCGGCCTCTGGAGCCCTAAACGGTCGATCGTGGCGCACGTTTTGTCTTTTTTTTTGGGTAAAACGAAGTCATTTCTAAACAATAGCTGTCAAAGCAACGAGCAAAGATCACGTGACAGGATGTTAATGATCTGCAGCTACTGTGGAAGCTTTGTAACAAACTCCATCTGCTGTCCCCCCTTTTGTTTGTATCTCTTTGTAACAGAATATCCACATGGAAGAGTTCAGCTGTCGCCTCCGATAAAAACTCAGATCTGTATATAAAAATGTTATAACTCAGATTGTCTCCTCAATCTAATTTCTGTCGCCTCGTCTGCCATTTGTCTTAAAAAAGGAAAAACAACAATACAGGTATTATCAAACAGCATCGGAAAGCACGGGGCGGAGTTTGGCGACGCTAATAAGCTAATCAACAGTTCATCTAGCGAGCAGATGACGACGACATGAATCAGCACCCCCCCCCACCCCCAACAATATACACGAGCCGAAAGCGACTTCGTCACTGACTTGAACGGGCCAACGAGACAAAATGTACACAAAACCGTCCTGCTTCGATCCAAAGTGCCGAGCACAGGTTCCTGATAGGTTCAAACGTAGAAAAAGAGCAGCTGCAGGGATGTGCCACGTTTAAACAGCCCGACGCTCTTTCTATGGTCTGTAGCAGCCGGGCAATGGAGAGTTCTTGGGAGTCAAATCAAGTGTAAAGTGTCAACGCGCCGTCTGTGGTGCGAGCATTTGACATGAGCACACAAGTTGTTTTTTTAATGGCAAAAACACACAATTGAGGCTGGTATTAGACCAGGTTGTTTGCTTAATCTACCCACCTCGACTGTGGATGTTTAGGAAAAGACAGAACACTGGATTATTCACTTGAACATATTGTTCATTTAGACTTACAAAAATGGAAGCAGGACAGCAAAGTGTTTTTGGTCCTGCTTGTTTGAACACAAAAGTAGAGTCTTATCACTATGTAAGTAACAAACACGAATGTGTGGGGGAGAAAAGAGGATTTTACCTCCATCTTTTGCTACATATAGCCGTCAATATATCACAGCATGGAATAAAAATCCTTATTGCCGACCAGTCACCAAATACAGACCATAGAAATCGCATTCATCGCCGTTTTGATTGGGTGGTACTCCCTCTAAAACCATCTGAGAGCCACTGTAAACCTGAGAGATGCTACAGAGAGACAGTGAGAGGAATGCTGTAGATCTCCAACTCAAACATCACGTCGGTGCTCAAAGTAAACGGCTTCAATGGCAAAAGCACATTCGATCATTTCGGAACAGACACGATGCTGGTTTTCTAATGAGGGCGAGTAGGGCCGCGAGTTAGGGCTGCTAACTGCTCAACACAAGGCCAGCGAGCTTAATGACAGCAGTGGTGATAGTGTTCAGCCTTAGCGTCTTTAGCGTTCTGCTATTATTATTAATATTATTATTATTATTATTATTACTACGATTCAGGCTGGAAAAAGGATGGAAATGGTTGGAAGTACAAGAGTGAGGTACAACAGGTTAGGATGAACACTGCCAACAGCTGTGCAGGCGACCTGTGTGTGTGTGTGTGTGTCTGCGGATGTGTGTATGAATGTGTATGTGTGTGTGTGTGTGTGTTTGTGTACATACATGTGTTGGTGCATGTGCGTGCTTGTGTGTGCATGAGTGTGTGTGCGTGTGTATGTGGATCTGTGTGTGTGCATGCGCGTGCATGTGTGCGTGTTATGTGCATGTGTGCGTGGTATGTGCGTGTGTGTGTCTGTGTGTCCGTAGATGTGTGTGTCCGTGTATGTGTGTGTGTGGTCACAGGTCTGAGTGTGGTCCTTTAGATCCGTGGGGTTGTAACAGCACCAGGTGTGATGGCGGGCCCGGCGTCTCACGGCGAGACGGCCCCTGCGACGTTGTGACGAACGTACCCTTTTTTTCACCATTTCAAGTCTAAGGCCTGGAACTCTGCCTCACGATATGTGTGGGAATCTCTCCGGAACGCTGGCGGACGCGTCGCGCTGCGTCCTCTGTACAAAGTGCGAACAAACATTCCTACTCAGTGAGGCATACAGTCGACCACTGCTATGTTGCCGAAGGCAGCTACTCGTATCTACAGCATTGGAAGGCGCTTGAGATTGTTTTTTTCATGTTGCTCATGGAAAGAACAAAAAATAAGATGGGTCATATATACCGTATACTTTCAGTTAATCTCTATACAGACACGTCTACATTTATACGTATTTATACTCATATATTTCGATTTTAAAGGGTTTCATTCCAAAAACATCCCAAAAACGTAAAAGGTGAACACCTTTTTAATAAAATATATTTCTATCAAAAAAGTCGGAGCGATTAAAAAAAATAACATCTTAAATTTTGGACATTTTTTCCCTCAAATTGTGGATCTATTTTTTCATTTTTCTTGCCTCTGCGTTTGTCATATTAGCGTTCTTACTTTTCTAAATTTAGCCTCGTTTCACTGCGCTGCATCATTCCTGTGTAGTTGTGCAAGACAAATATAGTGGCGCCTATAAATATAAGTGTAGTGAAACCTTCAATAGCTTTTTAAAGTGGAAAGACTCTGAGAGAGCCTCACTGGCCCATGCGCTAGATGTGTGGAAAGACAGAAAAGAAGTTCAACTCAGCGGGGGAAGCCGGGGGGGTGGGGTGGGGGGTCCAATCGATTGGCTCGAAACAATCACTGAAAACGACCGCGCGGACGCCGATATTTGGGAATGAAACTCTTTTGCATCAGTGTGCAGGTGGGTGAAAACGTCAGTTCCCTTTCTGTATCTGTCAGCGCCTCGTCTCCATGGTGTGGTTTGCTGCCAAATGCTTGTAGGACAGCAGCGGGGGGAGGGGGGGGGGGTTCAAACATTAACAGCCAGCTTATTTCCATTTTAACTGGGGGAGTCCATCTGTCCATGAAAATGCCTCTTTAAAAAAAACAATACGATTGAATAAAACTGGACCGACTTCACTGTATACGCTGCTGCATCTTTATAACGTTTGATTTGTAGACTCTTGGAGAGATTTCAGTCATGCAGGATCTTTTATTGCACCTCATCAGAGCGGAGTAAACTGACTTTGGCTCTGATCGCATTACTTTTAAAACCTCACCCGAAATGAGGCGTGGAGGTGCGATTTGGTGGAAAAAGTCAAGAACAGCAAAGCCCGACACAAAAGTGACTTATTCTCCCGTGTGGCTGCACGCGAACCTCACCCCAAAGGCGTGCCTGTAATGTCTGTCCGACCGAACCACGCCATGGAAAAGAGGGACTGAAATACTTGTTGGTGCTCACTGAAACTTAGGCACAAAGAAATTAGCTGCATTATGTTCGCTGAATAAGACGAATACAGATGTATCATTGAGGCCTCTGTGTTGCGCGTGCGGGCGATTGCATGCTCGAGGACAGCTTCCGAGAGGACGCCATCCGTTCCAGGGGCTTCTTCCCGTTGGCGGGAGACTTACAGCTGACTTCGGAGGTGGAAGACTTGGACTTGCCTACGCTTAACAGGGTGCGGCTGAGCGAGCTGGCCGGCTTGGAAGACTCCTTCGTTTCGGCCTTGGCCTCGCTCCCGCGGGCGTCCGCGGCGGTCTGCGAGGACGCGGCGTCGCCCGGCGGCTCCTTGTCGCCTCCGATCTCCTTGGCCTGTCCGTTCTGCTTGCACGTCCTCTCGGAGGCCTTTTTGGTGAGCAGGGTGCTTTTCCCCAAATCCGCCGACCTGCGGCTCTCCCTCTGGCGGAGGGCGCTCCGGAAGAAGGACAGGCCCTTCTCCTCGGACTTGCCGCTGCGCTGCAGGTCTCTGGCGGACACGCTGGGCGAGCGCAGGCTCGTGACGGAGGAGCTGCTGCTGGAGCTCCTCACGGACCTCCTCTCCAGCCGGCCGCTGTCGCCGCCTTTGGAGAGCGGCGAGCGGCCGGCGGCGGCAGCGCTGCCTCGGAGGCTGTCCACCAGGGGGCTGGTGTGCATAGAATCTCTGCTGTAGCTCCTCTCCACCAGCCGCTTGCGGCTGCCGGCGGAGCTTTTCTCGGCGGCGCTCGAGCTCTTCTTGGCGGTCGGGGAGGGAGACGCCGAGGACTGAGGTGTGGAGCGGAGGCATGGCTTGTGTTGCGGCGTTCCGGCTTGAAGTTGGGCCGACTCCTTGGTTTTGACGGGAGTTCCGCTGGGCGTCGAGTTGCTTTTCTTCGCGTTGGTGCTTTTTTCCTTCGTATTGCTCGGCTTCTTGCCTTTCACGGGTGTACTGGAAGACGATTCTGAGGAGGAGGCCTTCAGGGTGGCGCACAGACGCTTTTTGGAGGTTTTCTCCGGCTCTGCTTTGCTGGAACTCTTCGAGGAGCCTGTGCTTTCTGCCTTCAGGCCAAATCCTCCGATGCTACTCTTACGTTTTTGCTCTTTGGAGGGAGTAGCTTGGGCGGGAAGTGTGTTTTGGTCTACAGCTGTGATCTGGTTGTTGTTTTCGGTCGGCTCGTTTTTAGCGCTCTTCTTCTCCACTGGAGTGGGAGCCCTGCAGTACATCATGTCCAAGAACCTCTTGCTGTTGTCCTGCTCGCTGAAGTTGCTCTCCATGGAAGACAGGGGCGTCCTGCTGCCGAAGTATCGCTCGTGGCGACTGTAGCTGCCGAAACAGGACGTGGAGACCTTGTCGTCGCAGGCCTCCCCGATCCTCTCCAGAGGGGGGGAGCAGCGGGAGTCGAGGGAGAAACGAGAGGGCGAGTTGGATCTCATGTGGAGTTTGGCCGAGAGAGACCAGGAGGGCCTGATGCCGCTGTCACTGAAGGCTAAGGGGCTCGCGATGGATGACCGGGACGACAAGCTCTGGCGCTGGATGCTTCGCACAAACGGGCGGACAGAGAATCCTCCTGGAAACAGGAAATAACGTCAGACAAGTGAGACAAGTTCCCACTTCTCTTTTGGAGAAAACAAGACTTGACCGAGAAATTACAGTTCCTCATAAGCCACATATTAGAGGTCCAACATGAGCAGAAGTTCTTGCCTTTTTCTGCTCTCCATTCGTCTCTCCCTGTCTCAATATTTCTACACAGAAGTGGAAATATGAGAGAGCAGCGAAGGCAACAATTCATCTGGCCCCTTTTACGCGCAAACACCGAACACAAACACTTCGCCATACTTTTTGAAAGCATTATGCAAATCCGATTCATGAGAAGCTGCTTTGAAATACCAGTTAACCTCAGGCTTGTTTAGCAGTAATGAAAATTCAAGTTGCAGCTTTCCACAAAAGATCAACGCCGAGCTCAGAAGCGGCACATAAGCAGGGAAACGACTTGCAAATGTTGCTCAAGCCGGCACCGCTGACAATATGGCCGGATGAAACTTAAACCTTTCAAGAAAAAAAACACTCCCGTCAACGGTTTTGGGGACTCTGCTGACCCTGCAGTCTGAATCTCATACAGCCTATATTTATGCGAACATATATTACACCTGACACGAGCAGCCACACACGTCTTGCACTGGATTCGCCCTGGAGATGGAGTTTCTCCAGAGACGTGCCAAAGCGCGCCGTCTCCCTCTCGCCCTGCTCCTGCAACAGTCGCTCTCTCGCAACAGGGACGTTTTCAGGGCTTCAGTTCAAGA
This sequence comes from Malacoctenus gilli, assembly GCA_032164315.1. Lineage (NCBI taxonomy): Eukaryota > Metazoa > Chordata > Actinopteri > Blenniiformes > Labrisomidae > Malacoctenus > Malacoctenus gilli. The sequence continues at coordinate 3,048,273 of JASSRZ010000065.1, forward strand.
GTGGCTTGTTTCTAACATGAAAAGTACTCCGAAAAACTCCGACAGCGTCTTTTGATTCCAATACAAACAAGGTCAGCCGAGGGCGTATCGCATTCTCTGCAGAAATGTTTGTGTTAGCCACTTTGGATGGGAATCGTAATGAGCCGCTCTGACGTCCTTGAAGCACTTTCACTGAGTTTGCGGCGTATGTTCTTTCTGTGAGTGTTTTCATTCTGTTGAAATCTGGCGAGTAACTAGAATTACACCGCTTGATTGTGACCCGGTGGTGTCTCAGCGAAATGAAAAAAATACCTCGGAAAAGAAAAAGACAATGATCCAATTATTTTTCTCACTTTAGAGTGAAAATTATTAAAACCTACATTTCAGATCGGTTGTCTGCAAACTCAAATGAATCGAAGCTGAAGTGCATGCGCCCCGCCTCACCATCATCCTCACTGCGCTCCCCCGGAAACTCCACCGACTCAGCCAGCGAAGCCAGAGAGGTGCGTCTGGACGAGGCTCCGGAGGCCAAGCTGGCAGGCCGGCTGCCGGGCAGTCTGTTGATCCAGTGGTCACACAGGGACGAGCTGGTGGAGCCTGTGCCAAAAGGCAAACACCACAGTTTAGTGCAGCTCCTAGGTTGTTCTTTTTGTTAACTTCACAGTTGAGGGAGAAGGATGGAGGCATGAGGGCTGACCTGCGACAGAGCTGTTGGCTGACCAGGACGGAATCGCCGTCCTCCTCTGGTAGAACAGGATGTAGGCCGTCTGCTGGCACACGTCGTCGTCGGCAACCGGGGACACCTCGCTGTCGTCGAAGCAGTACCACTGACTGTCGATGGAGTTTTTGCAGTAAGCTGGAATCGCAAAGAGAAGCGCCGCCGCGCATCAGACATCGCATCGACGCCGGCGTTTCATTCGGGATGACTCCATGCCCCCGCTCTGCATTACCAGTGTAATGGCCCCCGTGCATGTTCCCGTGATGATTGCAGACAGCGTACAGGTCGTAGAGATAGTCATCCGGGTTCCTGCCCAGGCCGTAGGATCGTCTCCATGGTGACCAGTGGGACGGTAAGCTCCAGCTGCTCTGGCTCCTCTTGACCACATGAGGCGCCATGTCCATCCCCATCAATGGAAACCTCACCATGTTCTGCATCTTCACCCTCCGGTCGCCCTCCTGGAGACGAAAAGTACAAAAACGGCTCAAAGCAAGCAAGAGGAAACCAACTGTTGTTTTGCCTTTTTTGCTGTTAATCATTCAAAAAAAAAGTTAGAACAGGAATAAAACTTCACATCACCACTATTGGGCCCACTTACCTGTCTGAACCGCTTTAGATGCAAAATGAGCACATCCGGTAGAGTCCACAGGCTGAGTTTGATGCGGCCCTGCTGCAGCTGCTTGCAGTGGGGACAGCGCCAGGCGTCGTCTGGGGCCAGCTGAAACGCGCACACACACACACACACACACACACACACAGTCAGGAATGAGCTGCGACCACACAGCTTATAAAGAAGGCCTCACACAGGATGAGGCCCTGAGTTTTCCCCCCACTGCTCTCAGGCTCCACCACAGCATTTGTAGGCAAGTCAAACCACAATGCATATGAAGGTCTCTCTACCCAGAACTTCAGGCTTCTTTTCCAACCGTAGCATTACGGATCGAATACGCAGTAAAACCACAAGCCAGCCAGGAGCTGTTTGAACTTCAGTGCAGTAATAATAAACCAACAGGGAGGAGGCAAATACGATCGGACCATCCAGCCGACATGTGCCAGCGCAAAGCCGTGATTTATTTTCTGATGTCAAACCGCCGACAGCCCAGCCGCGGGTGACGTGTGCGGCCTCGACGTTACCTGCTCCTCTTTCGTGTAGAGCTGGAAGCACTGAGCGAGCGTGCAGGCCTGCGGCTGGTGGTGCTGCTCCCGGTGCAGATAGACGCTCTCGGCATCTGGGATGTACTCCTCCTCTGTGTGTCCAAACAGGCTGAGGGGACACAGGGCAGCCGGTCATTCGCTGGTCAGCACAGGGAGAATGCATGTCCTGTTCTGGACGCCTGAGTCAAACGGTTTCCACTGCTGACGTGAACCGAGTGATGTAGTCACGTCACGGTGGCGGAATGACTCTATGTTATTTTTGCTTCAAAATTTTCTGACTTAAATAGTAAAATTACATACAAATTATTGGACTTTTCATCCTAACATTTTAAAATCACCAACCTGCAGCCAGCCAACAGCTTAAAGTGATTTATAACCACGACAGGCACAAACATGAAGTCAGTGAGAACAGAGGACACACATCGGCAGAGGTTTGTGTTACACACACAGACCAGAAATTGGCTGTGAGGGAAAAAAATAAGAGCAGATTTATCTGATCGTGTGGGCGAAACTTCAGGTTTTAGTGTTGACTTTATTTAAAAACCATACATGTGCGAAATTAAACACAGCTGTTCACAGATTAGGGAGGTTTATTTTCCAGCACGAAGGGCAGCAGTTCAGGAAAGCTGTTGAGAGGTTTTAAAGGAGTTAAGCGCTCCAAAGAGGCTGAGTCCTGTGAAAGAGACGCGGCGAACACCGAAAGCGACGGCGAATCCTGTCGGAAGAGCTGACGAACGCCGGCGGCTTTACTGAAATTCGCCGCTCAGCGGCAAAATCTGACAGCCAGAGCTGCGGAGTGCATTTTGTGTCAGCAGCCAACCGGCTGTCGCTGCCTCTCTCGAGTAACGAGCCGCTCAATTTAGTCGCTACTAATTAAGGCTAAGAACAGACACGTTTTTGACTCGCGGTCCTCGAAGATCCGGTAAATTTCCTTACGTTTTCGTACCGTGTTTTTTGCGCCCAATGTTCTTTTATCCTTTGACCTTTGACAAAAGAAATGTCACTACTTCTTTTTGCAGAGTTCCTACATCCAATTAACTTCTCTTCTATTCCTGGAAAACTGTGACAAATCACTGATGACTCATCTCGCACTCGAGGTCGTTTTTATGATCCTGCATCAAACGCAAAGACAGAAGCAACTTCCCGAGTTGCTTATTTGGCACAAACAGGTGTCTAACTGTGACTGGCTGCAGTAAACGTCAATTAGATGAAGAATCCACCCCCCCCTCACTTGAGGATGTTTCCCCATTGTACAATGTTTGACAGGGTCTTTAAAGACAGAAGATTCTGCAGAAAACAAGAGCGTCATGTCAGCGCAGCCGACTGCTGCAGCAAGTTGTCGAACCTGTTTGCTGAACACACCTGCCAAGGACACGAGGATCTTCCGTTACAAGGATCTTGCAGCTTTCAGCGATGAAAGCAACAAGTGTGTCCAGTGTTTACTCTGAGCAGAACAAACATCCTACTGACACATCACACCGTCCGCACCAGTCCAACCGACACCGTTTGTTTACACTCACTAGTCCTTGGTCTCTTTGTCCCACTCCACCACGATCTTCACATGAGGCGGACCCCCTTGGCCACAGGACTTGTATGCTCTGATGGGGAAGTGATCAAACAGACAAATGTTA
>JASSRZ010000065.1:3069656-3092547 GCA_032164315.1 Malacoctenus gilli
TGGTGTTCCAGGCCGATAACCACACTCGGGACACAATGTCGAGAACAGGCCATCCTCACGCTGTTGAATTATGAAGTGGTTTGGAAAACTTTTACGTGTCGCGGCCCAGCACCAGGATGCCGGGTCAGCTCCGACGGCTCTCCGTTTGCGCTGCGTTTGTTTGCAAATGAGGGCGACTTTATTCAAGCAGGATAATTCACTCAGGTCAGAAGTGTTGTTGTTTGGGGGGTTTTTTTTGGAACGGAGGGGCTCTGAGTAATGAAGAGCGAAGTGGCAGGATGTGTGCGAAGGGACGTCTGAAACATTTAAAACGCACCTTTCCGGGGATTCCAGGACCAGGGAACTCGACAGCGCAGATTGGCTCGGCTCCATGTCCACATCTTTCCACTGCGCCGCGCCGCTCGCTCGCTCCGTCCCCCGAGTTCAGATGGTGTTGACATGATTTCCTCTGGCTCCCACCGAGACTTAGGTGTTATGTCACCAGCAGATTTCCTGTTTTGCTTTAGGTGATCCAACAGAGAACGGAGGGCTGATTAGCGGCCAGAAACTGCAAGCTGACAAAAAGAAAAGACAATATAAAAAAAAGGAAAGAGGCAATAATAACACTAATAGAACTGCAATTCTGGACATGTTATTTATGTAAGTTTATGTGTTGTTTTTTTTATGCAGCCAAATAACATTTATATAAATTTGTTGACATGTTTATCATGCAGAAGTCTTGGTCAGTCCTGCACTCAGTCTTGCGCTCTCATGCACTCAAACACATAAAATATATGTATTTCAGCATAGACTGAGTGTCGAGCTGCCAGCTTCCACACACTGAGTGTGAAACTCCGCTTTCGTGCTCCACGAGCTGTGTCTCGTGCCAAGTTGTAGTTTTAATTTTGTTTACAGCGGAACACACAAACGCTTTGTTGTTTCGGTCCAATAATTATCGTACGCTGACACATTTTATTTCGAGGCTTTTATTGAAAAAAGTCTTTGAGCCACGTGAACACTGATAATAAGCCAAATGGCTTATTATATCACTTTCCTTTTCATGTTATTAGAACTCTATTTAAATGATAAATACATGAATTATAAGACATTAATTGTGTTTTTTTACCCCCAGTATTTCAAGCAGATGCAGGATTAGATTCTCAGTTTCGACTTTGGTGACATTGTGGGTCAATCAGTGACCACCCAGTGATGATTCTAAAGTTGAAGTATCTCTATGATGCCAGTTTTTACCTGCCTACATGTGGCTGTTTCACAATAAAAGTCTGGCACTGGTTTGCTGATGGAAAGCAGACGTGAATTAAAGGACAGTGGAGAAAAATACCAGGATGTGGGTTTATGTCCTGCCGGTTTTGGTGCATGCGTGCGCTGTGAACCGCGCGGGCTGCGTTTCACTGATGTACGAGCCGCTTCAGAGCTGTGTGAGGACAGGCGATCAAAAGGAACATTAAACACACCAAAGTGGGGGCGTTCGGACCTGCGAACATTGAGCAGACTCGCGTCTGTTTACAGGTCTTCGGAGGTCCCGCTGCGTTGAGCCCGAACAGTCTGCTTTCTTCACTCGATTTAATTCCAGGCGGGTTTCGCTCTCTAAACAAATATCGTCAAAGAGGGGGAGGAGCATGCTGAGAATCTGAACTAAAGAGAAAAAAAAAGAAAAAAAAAAACTTGAAAGACTTTTTACCTGAAGGAGAAAAACGTGAGAAAGAGTGTTAAAAAAGCGTGCGTGTGATCCGACTGCGGCTGTGAGCCGCAGAGCTGCTGAGCAGGAGGAGGAGAAGCGGCTTCATTACTACTAAAACCCATTAAGGAGTAATTTTATCAGCATGTCCTAATACTGCTTATTAGCCAGATATATTATGCAGTCGGCCATGAATTGAGCCTTTGTTGAAGCGTTGCTTTATTGCAGTTTTGCCATTCGTTGTTTTTCCTCCTTGACTAATTATGCTTTGTGTCCTTTACGAAACAAATCATCACAAAAACAAGCTGTTGGGTTCCTTCTCACTCCGAGTTTGTCTCCTACCTCACTAGTACTCGATGCTCTCACGACTGCCCATCAAGAGTCCTCTTTGTAATTGCAACCACGCAGACAGTGTGATGTGAATGCTATTCATTGACGTCCAGCATGCAGAGACTCTTGAAAACGTGATTTCAGCCGCAGAGAGTGTTTCTCTGCGTGTTTCTGGCCCCATTAAAAGGGAGACCCCGTGGCAGACCCTGCTATCGAGGGTGCCGCGGCAACCGTGGCTCCCACACTAATGCTATTCCGCTCGTGTCCATCACTCATTTCCCATTCATCTCTTCGGCGCCCTCTGGCTCGGTGGCTTTCGACCCTCGCCGACGCACCGGTCCCCTCCGTGCACTCCACATCGAAGTCAAACAACGGCGGCGGTGGCGTCACCCAGCAGCACCCGTTGTTTGTCTTTGGGGGGGGGGGGGGTCATCGAGAGGCGAGCCGCTGACGTGCCGTCGGGAGGGTTGAGCCGGTGCTCTTCTCCCTGATCCATTACGGCACAACAGCCCCAGGTACAAATAGGGAGAAGAAAGGTATAAAACTTCAAAAGCTGCCAGTCGGATAAAAGGACGTTTCAGGGGGGAGAGAAGGGAGAGCTTGAAGGTGAGAGCTGAAGTGCGAGAGAGAGAGGGGGGGGGGTGCAAAGTTTCACTGCGAGCACTCACAGAGCTCCTCTTGTTTGTCCGTTTCGTACTTCATTTGAATAATGGATCCTGATTCGTGCGTCTCTTGACAGGCGGAACGACATCCAGACACTAGTTCACTCCAAAACAGGGACGGACCAACAACTGTGCTCGCTGTGGTATCGGCTCCTAGTTTTTGGCCGCTGATGCCCCCGCCGCCGGCCGAGCAAAAGGCGGGAAAGCGGAGCGTCAACTCGGCGCTGAAATTCGGTGCCACCCCGTCCCAGTTCAGCGCCAGCAACACAAATCTCTGCTCCGCTCGCTGCGCGTTCCTCCCCCGGAGGTTCGTCACATCAAAGACCTCTTGGGAAACGCGACTGGAAGGTTTTTTCCCTTTTTTCATGTCGGCTGACCTTCAGCGCCACGCCAGTCCAACATCTACTCTCTGCATAAATCAATCATTAATCATGACGGCCTTTAAAAAAAAAAAAAACCCGCCGCCATCAAAGACCCGTTTCTTTGTGTAATGTCATGGCGCAAAGCGCTTGACTGATGCGTCCGCGCCAGAATTAGTTTATCTGAACGCCAGCGGACCCGCTCACAGCGATTACATGTAAAAACACTCAAAGGGGCCAAACAGCGAGACGCACAGTCGATGGTTTCGGCGCGCGGAGCTTCTCAGCGAGCAGCACGGAGCCGTAAACCACGGAGCTAATGAGCCGCTATTAGCGCGTAATCGTCCTTTCATGGTTCTTTTCTTATCTAAAGGTCATTTTTTTTAATCTGTACATCGTGTACGTGATAATAACCCGGAGCCGTTACAGCCACTGTCTCGAGTGAAAGCACTGAAATCGGAGACCTTTCGTTATTAAAAAAAGGTCTGCGCGATCAAAAACCTGTCTGGAGTTCACCCCCTGCAGCCGCAGGAGCCGTGGCAACAGTCTCGCTTGATATTGTGGAAAAATCAAACCAAACAAGCGACAGAAAACCTGAGGGGCTCCCATTGTTCGCCGCGCAATTTGTGGACGGGCCCAGTGGCGTTCGGGAAAACACTGTTAATATTGTAGGAAACCGGAGAGCGCAGCGTGACTGCAGAGCGACAGCGAAAGCTGTTCCTGTCTTATTGTTCGAAAAGAAAGAAGAAGAGCCGTGTCAAAAACACAAAAGAATAAGAAATAGTCCATTCGATTCGATTGTTTACTTTTATTAATTGAAGGGTTGATGCGCTCTAATGTTTTCTACTGGATGTTTTTGGTGTTTTTCTTCTGGAGGGCCTCTGTTTGCGCGAAAAGTCGCTCGCAGGAAAACCTGAACTCGCGCTGCTGCGACTCTCTTCGTGTTTCCATCACCGAGGAGCGATCTCGTCTCGAACTCGCAGTCGTCCTCATAACGTCAGGAGGTTGGCAGAGACGCCCTCTGATAAAAGCCTCCTTTTTTTTTTCCTTTTTCCTTTTTTTTTTTTACTTAGCATGTATTTCTGTTTTCCTCTCGTTCCTTTGGACTTTGACTGTTTCATGTAGCGGAGATCAGTCTCAGACTGTGGGGAGAACACCTTCTCTCCTTGTCTCTATGGCAACAGCGGTAATAATACAGTACAGGCACATCAGAGAGAATAAAGAAGCATATCAGCCGTGCACAGTGCGATTAGTCCACTGTTGTTTTTTTTTTTCTACCTTTCCGCAGTGACAAACAGCGATGAGCACTTTTGTTGATGAGTGAGAGGCGACGGATGGAATAGACGTGCCTGAGGTGGAAATCACCAGTGAGCTTCAACAAAGCGTGGCGACATTTAACTCTGAATATCCACAGCGTTGAAAGGACGCACACGTTGAACGCAGCCTGACCGTTACGACTTCTGTCAGACCTTGTCGCACGAGCACGAGCTTTGCTTCGAAGCCTTCTCTCTCTCTCTCTCTCTCTCTCTCTCTCTCTCTCTCTCTCTCTCTCTCTCTCTCTCTCTTTCTCCCTCTCTCTCTCACACTCAGATGCACAAACACACGCACATGCACAGACATCTCAGCTTCCCCCAGTGACAGCTGCAGCAACCCTGAGCCTGTAATTTACCTGCGCTATTTATATTAACAATAATTACATGTACCGCTGATTAAAAGGGGTTAAAACAAAAGAGCGGGCGTTCATTATTCATAAACCACAGCCAGCCCAACAGTTCATCAGCCCAGGTGTGAGCCGAGGCGAATCGATAGGAACGTCTGAGTTGTGCAGGAATCATCTTTGGCCGGTACTTTGCTGCATTCTCTGATGAAGCTGGCTGACGCAGGTCAGGGCCCCACTTCCGAGTAATCATCACGAGTCCATTACTCATTAATTAATCATTGCTCCTTATTATCATACAGTAGACACCAAAATAGCCCCCCCCCCCCCACTTTATTCAGAGACCCATGACAGAGGAGTAATTGTGATGCTATACAAACGCCGCTGCGTTCGGAAGTCGGCCATTAATTACAGCCTGTGCGTACAGTTGTGTGACTTGAGCGCGTCTCATTGTAGTACGCTCCTTCTCTCTCGGAGCTGCAGATTGACGCGTTCCGCGCGAGCGACGGAGGTAGCGTTATTGCCTCCGCGTCCAGACTCGAGCGCTTGCTATTTTTGACAGAAGTGTCACTGCCGGGGTGTCTTGGCGGTGACAACGGAGGCATTATCTGTGGCATAATAGGCGAGGATTAGTGCCATTGTTTAAGTTTGATATTTTGCGCGCGGCTGCCAGTGATTTCGCCCGCCGCTCGGCTGGGCTGCAGACGCCCTTTCGCAAAATGCTCACAAGCATCAGTTCCTGGGATTTTCTCCGGCAATCAATTTCCCAGCCAAAGTGCCTGTCATGTGCCTTGACAACACAGGCTGTGGGAGCTTGTGGGAATAGACAACTGGATGTGCCGCGTTTGTCCCTTTTTTCTTTGGTGGCCGAATTATGGATTTGGTGTTATCTACAGTTGCATACAGTATAGATCGCTGAGAGGTCTTTGCTGTTCTTGTCATTCCTTCAGGAAGCCTGTTATAGATTGGACACGGACCGGACAGCTTGATCCGTTTAGCCTTTGTGTCCCAAAAGGACTCGTCCCATAATGACACTGATGAGGCTTCCGATTCGGTCCTGAAGTCCTCTTCCCAACTAGGGGGTCCTTCAGAGGGAAACAGAGGTTGCAAGGCAGGCTCGAGGCCTTATAGCCTGAAGTTTATCAGCTGATTTACGCACGACACTGCGCTGTGACATCTCTTTAACTCCTTAAAAGAGAAGAATCGATTTTTTTTCCAAATTTGTTCCACACAATCGAGGAGGATCGAGCAGCGAAACAACAACAAAGTGTTGACGGAAAAGGACGTCAGAAATACCGGAGAAGTCAAATCTCGCGGTTCCCGATGCTGCACAAAGCCAGACGCTCCGCCTCACTCGGGAAACCTGTTTGCTTCTGTTGACATCTGTAAACGCTGACATCGAATGAAAAAAGAAAGAGAAATAGTTTTGAAGCGCACCGTTTCCCCCGGAATGATCGACACTTTCAGGTTAAACAATGAGTGACACTGACAGATTTAGCGACGAAAGAGCTCTTGATTCTGCTCCCCGCAAAGTGAATGTGTTTGTTTCCATCACAGCTGCCCTGCCTGTTGTGATGTTGTCACACTTGTCAGTATGAACCGCATAGATATTTTGTTGCGTAAGGCGAACACATTACACCACCCAGGTTTTTTTTTTGTTTTTGTTGTTTTTTTTTGTTGTTTGATTTTTTTCCCCCCTACCTTAGTAGAATTCCTTTTACCTGTATTTACCAGCTCCTCTTCCCTCTGCTGTTACCATAGAGACACTCCATCCCTATCAGCAAGTCGCCTTTGGCTGCTGGGCTCGTTGGTCTCTCACAGGAGAGAGCGAGAGAGAGAGAGACAGAGAGAGAGAGAGAGAGCGAGAGAGAGACAGTGGTGAGCAAGTGTTTCCCTGGCACGACTTCGGCGCCAATATAGCGAGGAAGGCATTTACTTGGCTTTGACAGTGTTTCCTTGGCAGCTGCCCCCGCCCCCCCCCCATTGGTGGCACGTCGACCCGTTTTGTCACCACAGGCTGACGGCTGAGAAAAGAGTGAAATCCAGCTGGGAGAGATCCACTCCCGTAATTGAAATGGGTTCACCTGGGAGACAGCGGCTCGGCGGCGCCTCTTTGCTGTCGACAGTCTGCTCTCTGCCCAGCCTGCGCGCGGCGGATAAGACATGATGTCTGAGCAGGCGTTCGGCCTGTGACACCGTCCTGTTTTTTTATTTTATTTTTTTTCAAGCTTCACCTGTTTACCGTCCAGCTTACCTCAGGTATTTTAGCTGTGTGGCCTTTTGAAGATGCGAGGAGCAGAGAATAACTTCCGCGAGATAGAAGTCCGTCAATAGCGCGTTTGAACAATTGCTCAGCCTTGGTGGCAAAAAAAACCCCGCACAAATTTAGCTGCAGCACAGCAGGAAGCTGAGGACAGTCATTGCTTTGGGAGAGTTTGACGCTTTGCGAAATCCTGCTTGTCGTCACTCTTAATAATGTGATCAGTGTGTGTGTGTGTCTGTGTGTGTGTGTGTGCTTCTACTCTGCCTTCAATCAGCTGTGATCTGCAGCTATGAATCAGCCGGCTGAGTTTCAGCCGTTCTCCTCCCTGATGCTGCCCGCTGATGAGTGGATGAGTGCAGGTACCCGAACTTGCTCATCATGTCTTCAGGTTTATGTCACTGCAGCCATTGAGCTACACTGACATTTGCCAGCCACACAGGAGTCAGTCCGTCATCTAGGAAGCAGCTCCAGAGAAGACTGTTGCTCACAGCAGCTGCTGACATGTTTCCATTCAGTCCCCCCTCCCTCTCCCCAGTTTCGATGAGAATAGCACAGTCAGACCACATTCTTGTCATTTGTAGAGCTACAGAAAATGGCATTGTGGAGCAGAAATCAAAGGAATCCCATGACATCATTCCCCGCAAGTTTTTTTTTTTTTTTGTCTGTTCGAAACGACACATTGATGATATCTGATGGAGAAGGAGTATCGGCACTTAAGTCCAACACGGTGAAGTGCGGATACCCCAAGTGGATAACAGATGTCAGCCTCCCGGATCGATAGCGTGCACTCTTCTGCCTCGGCGAGTGATGACTCTCGTCCCCTGGATCTCTTGGCTCCCTCCGGGAAGGGGCGGCCGCATGCTGCTCCCGGCGCAGTGGGCCCGGAGCTCCGAGCGGTAGCCGTCGCTCGGTCAAATGCGTTTTATTTGTTGGATCCATTTGGCGTAAGCACCGTAATTCAAAACAAGCAACCTTCAATAATGCCGTCTGGAGGGGAAAAAAACAAACCAACCAAAAAAAAAAAGACTGTGAAATGGGCCACATCAGCAGCGAACGCCTGAGCCGGCCTAATTTGTCGCCTATTACATTTTGTTAGTAATGATTGTGCCTTCTGCAAAGCGGCAGCCCCAGGCTGGACGCCTCCTTCCCACCGAGGCGCGCAGACGCTGGCTGTCACGTCTTGAAAAGAGTGTCTGACTGTCGGCGTCCGTCTGTCTCGCGAAACAACTTCTCCATCAATCAAAGCCGCTCGCTGTTCCCTCCTTGACATGCCCCCCCCGCCCCACCACGTTTTTGGCTCTCCTCCGTGTTGGCTGTTCATGACTCTCAAAAGACGGCCGGTCGCACAGGTGGGGCCTGCGTCCCATTTAGACCAAGTTCACATCACACTTGCAAGAGAGTAAATTGGACATGCGGGAACAAACGCCATTGGACGGTCTTAAGGAGATCCGAGAGCCCACCGCCCCCACCCGGTTGCTAGGCAGATGTGCGAGCCTCCTCAGGTGTTGTGTTGTTGGAGCGACTGACATTTATGTGAGTTATGTGACCGCGCAGCAGAACGACTGTTGTACTCGTTATTTAGGATGCGCTCGCTGTGCGAGTAGTCGTGGCTGCTGCGCTCGGATTGCGTGCTGTACGTTCCCCCGTGAGGACTTGCCGACGAAACTCCTTAAACGCGGCTATTTATAGTCGCCCAATCTCCCGCTGAGATGAAGAAGGATCAAATCTTAATGAAAGGTGGATGAGGCACATACATAATAAAGTTCCTAATCTGGCTTCGGACATAAAAAGGTCATTATGGGGTATTATATTTGAAAGTACACTCGCTCTGACTGTCTGGCGACTGTCTCGCAGTTGTCGCATCGAAGCAACAGCTCAGCGCACCTTTCGCTCATCTCTTTGCCCTGTGAAAAAAGGGCGATAATGCAAAATTTCCTGGAGATTTCCGTCTCTCTGGGGAAGCGCGGTGACAGCGGGCAATATCGCGAGGAGGTCACATGATTCTGTTATGCTGCCAAGACACCATTAGGGCAAAATGAGAATTCACTTTGTGGCAAGCGGCTGTGAAAATGACCTCAGCGGGGCTGATTTTACTGAGGTCGCCAGATGGGATCGCTCTTTCTGAATCCACACCTTATAGTCCCAGTAACCAAAGAGTACCCTTCGCTCTTTGCTATGTATGAGAAACAACGCTGCTACTCTGACCAGTGATACATTCATTATTCTGTCGTCTTTCAAAAGAACTTGTTGAAAAACTGTAGTTTCCTGGTTTCAAACTCAGTTAATGTCATTTGGGAATTGTGCAGGTCGTTGCTTTTTTAATTACATTTCTATTCCCTGTGTGAAAGATTAGATGAGAGAGTTATTCACAGCAGATTAGTTAGTTTTTTTTGCTTATTCCCCAAATTTTTTTTAACGATCTGAACGATCTCGAGTCGCGTGCTTGTGAGGGTTTTTTATCCGGACTGCTGGTGAGACGTCCATCACTTTGTGACATTTAGGGAGCGTCTGTTGCTGATGTGCCTCCGAGCAAAGCGGGTCAGCTCCCCGACAGTGTCATGAGCTCCCGGGAGGGAAAGGGAAACGCTTGTGCTCCGCTTCAGTCCAAAAGAAATCACTTGGAATCCCTGCAGGCTCTTTGAAGTCACATGGATTTGCTGGCAAATGTTCCTTTTCACCAAATCAAATGCTAAACGTTTGCTGACACTTGAATGTTCTCTATTGGAGACGGGCAATGAAAGCAAAACAAACCACAACACCATCAGAAGTTTAATTATACATCATTAGCTGGATGATGTTTAAGCGCTGGGACTATTACTCATTGTTTCCCTCATGAGCCTCGAGTGCGTTGCTTTGATAACAGACCGCTACAACAAACTTCTCAACTCCAATGAGCCGCCTGCTTACAAGAGGCATTTCCATGCATTGGTGGTTCCATCCCCAGCATCACCCCATCTCCCCAATTGGTCACAATGGTATGTGAGTGCCTGAGATGGTGCCTGCAATTGGTGTGTGAATGGATGAATGTGGGTTTCGCTGCAAAGTGTTTCGTGCCCGCTAAACGCAAAGGACTTCTCACCGACTGCCGTGAAAGGAGATATTGCAAGTATCAGCAAAGCTTCGGCACAAACAACAGATCCTCTCGCAAAAGAAGTTAATAAAGGAGACTTTTCAGCTGATTACATGAAAATATAGAAAACATGATGTTTGCAAACATCAAGGCGAGAATTCAATTTCGACTCCAATTGAGTTGTTGCCTCGGAGGGTTGCAGCGTGTGCTGACATCGTCTCCATTACGCCCCCCCCCCCCCCCGTTTCTCCCCTCGGCCAGTGAAACATCATGACGACGCTGTTGGACCTGAAGAGCAGCGTGCTGCGGCAGGTGCAGAGGAGCCAGTCGCTGAGGAGCCGGCGGGAGCCGACCCCCGCCGCCGGCAGCCCCCTCACACACTGTCCCGAGCCCTTACCTCGCAGGTGAGTCACCGGTGCCGAACGCGTGCACGACTTCTTGTACCGGACGGTGACGGTCAGGTTCTATTTTCATGTGGGAAGCAAATTGAAAATGGTTTAACTTCGAGTGCACCTCTGTAAATAAGCTGTTGGCTAAAACATTGTTGGCCTTGGAACACTGTCTTTTTTTTATACCCATCCAATATTCAGTGTTTGTTGCTCATTTATCGTTCTTCTCTTCATCTTGCTTCCGTTGGCAAAGTTTTATGTCCTTGATAAATAATAAATAAATTACCGTTCACAACAACACACGTTGGCCTCACACGGAACCAATGGTCCCATCGAGCTGCAGGCCGACCAATCAGATTACATGCGATGCGTTCAATGACTCTTCCTCAAATCCTCCTTTCTTTGGAGCAAATCCGGATCTTTATCATTACCTTTATTATGGTTCTCTTTCTTGCAACACATAATTCAGCTATTAAGGGGGAAAGAAGCCGCTTTGATGGCAGACCTCTTCTTGAAGGTGAAGGCGCCGTCAGGGTTTTCTGAAGCAATAACGATCGCCGTTCGAAAAACAACAGCACATTCCCATAAGCAGTCGTTCATCGCCAACCACTCGTTTGTTTTCTGCCGGTCGTCCAGCTGAAACCACAGGTCGTTACATCTCGTCAACAAAGGGGAGGGGGGCGGTGGGGCAAGGGGGGGGGGGTGGGGGGTGGGCAAGCCAATTCACATGCCGCCTTTTTTTTTTTTCCTCCCGCGAGGACGCGGTGCGGCCGCGCGATTACATGCACAGGCAGGCTCCGAGGGGATCACAGATGCGGCTTTCTTGTATCGGGTTTTTAACGCCGCGTGAGTGCGACGGGCAAACGAGTCCGTAAACAGGGGCGCAGCATTGCAGAGCACACGGCTGCTTTTAGTGCCGCAGCCTCACGGCACCATGAAACACGTCTGATTAATGTGTTTTGCGTCCGTGCGGCATGCTGGCTCGGTGTTGCTATACTCGTGGGGACCACTGACTGATGAGGACAAACTGCTCCTTATTGTGTTTGGGTTGAGTATTTTGTGTTTTTTGTACAGCTGTGATATAACGGCATTTGTGTTTATTTTTCAGTTGTTATGTCACTGTGTTCAAGAGCAGCGATCACACTTCTTGACGCGTAGCAAAGTTTAATAAGCCTCAGAAAATTTTTGAGACGAGACGCTACTGTGCTGCTACGGAGGTGTGTTTGTTAACGGTGCCACTATGGCGATAAACTTAATCTTACGTTCACATAACCGTCCAAGGTCGCATCTCAGGTAGGTGCTATTCAAAAGATGAAGAAGTCTTCAAGGCTTTGGATGGTTTCACAATGCAGCTGCTGGATCTTCCTCCCACACCCTGAAAAATTCCTCCCGATCCAGACAACCTTCAGTTCCGGAGCATCGTTTCTGTCTACTTGTTTCTTTGAAATGTTTTTTTTTTTTCTCATGTTGTCATTTATTCATAGTCTATAGTGAGCCACCGGGTGGGGGGGGGGGGGGGTTGGTTATTTGGGGTAGGCAGGTGCAGCTATTCCCTCGCCTGCAGCCAAGTGGCTCAGGTAGAAATCAGTCATCTGTTTTGTCCCCAGCGTTGTTTTGAAGCTTCATCTGAAGCCGCTGAAAGTAATAGTATGAACCTGTGGTTTCTATAGCAACCTAAACACAGCCCGCTGCCATGATGTGAACTTATACCCGTAATGACAACCGGTGTCTATTTTTAACACGGGAGGTGCCCTCAAATGCTGCGTTGGAACACTGATCAAATGTATGCTTTAAAGACTCCTTTACAGAGGACTAATTTGCGTGTGCATATATTTCACCGAACACCGAGCTGATGTTTTCATTTTTTTTTTGTTATTATTCACCTTTCTTGATGTGATCTGTAATGCAAATCAATATGAACTCCTTCATTAAGGGATGTTTCCGCTTTCAGGTTCTCACCTTGGGCTCATTTCTCATGCCCCCCCCCCCCCCCGGTGCCCTCCCACCGAGCTCCATCCACGTTTCCCGGCGCGTTCGTCATTAGAGGCAGGCCGTTGATCTCGGCTGCCGCTGACCTGTCTGCGCTCCCTCCCTAATTGAGAATTTGCAAATGAGGCCGGGCGGATTTGGGCCCCCTGCTCCGTCCGCACGGGTTTGACCCGGCGGCGCTGGGGAGGGAGCTCTGCTTGGATCGGCTTTATTGCGGCGCGGTGGCGGCACCTTCGCTTCCAGTCCGTGCACGCCGGTTCCTTCATTAGGAGCCCTTTTGTATCATCGACCGCTCGAAGGTCTGCACGTGTGCTTAAGTATTCGCCCTGATTCCAGTCACACTTCGTGTAATTGAGTGTTGCCATGCATCTGTTTTGCTCTTCTTAAAGCACTACATTTATCACCCTTCTCAGAACTACATGATGATAATTAGCTCATCACCTGAACATCTTGTAAAACACACCGATTCACGTCAATTGGTGGCAAACTGCACCTGCAAGCTCTCACAGCAGAACAATCACTGTAATGAGAATCGGGACTCCCGTCGAACGCCTCGACTCTTAAATCGAGGCGAGTAAAAGCTCGAACCGTTGACGCCGACGGTGGTTCGAAGCTGTGTCACCTCCCGGTGAATCACCGCCCCCCCCCCCCCCAGACCCAGTGAGGAACTCCAAACGGTGCCGCGGAGTCACATGAAGCATCCACAAACACCTGAGCACCAAGTAATTTCACAGCAGACTGCTGTTACGTGTGCTGGTAGTAGTAGCAGCAGCTGGGGTGGCGGGTGGGGGCGGGGGTCCCTTGCAGCTTTTGTGATTGTATCTTTACACCCAAGCCCTTTCACCTGCAACGTTGCGTTGCTTAATCAAATGTGTTATTGGAGTCACACAAACAGTTGTGTGTTGTGTTGCGAGAGGAGGGGGGAGGGGCTAAAGGGGGGGGGGGGTCCTTGTCATGAAGCCTCCGGAGCTGCAGGCTCATATTGTGCGCCGACAGCCGTGATGAATCCGAAGGGAAAAAAAGCCATCTTATTTCATTACAACGCAACAGACGTCACACTGTTTTTCATGCGGCAGACGACAGTGACGTGTGCTACATTAATTACTATGTATGCGCTGCCATATTGTGTTGAAGTTAGAAGTGAGGGGCCGCTGTCACCTCCGCACTCTCAATTAGTAATGTTTAATCATAATCTGTCAGATGGGAGGCGGTAAAGGGGCCCCGTGTTTCCCTCTGTGGTTTCCGTCCGGATTTAGTCGCAGGACAGGAAGTCATAATTGAGGCGTTCGAATGAATTCTGAAAATAAATTTGAATAAAATGAACAAAACAAAACAAAAAAAACATTGGTCCGTCTCCTAGCAACATCAAACCGGTTTGTTATTCTGGCCGTGTGTTTGTGCACATGTGTTAGAGAGACAGAGACAGAGACAGAGACAGAGAGAGAGAGAAAGAGAGAGAGAGAGAGCGTATAGGAGAGATGAGCATATATTTTTTGTTGTTTTCTTATTTGTGTCTTATCAAACCTGACTGGATTTGCAGCGTGTTGCTGTTCCAACGCCCCCCCACACACACAAACACACATAAACTCTTTATCCCAAAACAAATCCTCAAGCTGACCAACAAAAGATGGGACAGATTTCAGGAGGCGACGACAACGCCAACAATGGAGGACAGACGTGGAGAGAATTGAGTGTCTCAGAACACAAGTCTTTACATGAGATGAAGCTTATTTGTACTGTTTGCTCGAGTGGAAAAACAACAGCAACACCCCCCCCCCCAAAAAAAAAGGAAAAGAAAAGAAATGAAAAGAAAAAGCCAAACTGTTTGCTCAAACAAAACAGAGCTCCCAATCCTCTCATCAGACGAACAGGCTTTTGTTTGTGGAGTCACTCGCAGATTGTCGACTGACTTTGGAGGTTTGAGCCCTGAAATACTGGCTGAGACGCTTCGGAGGAGAGTTTGATCAGTGTTTAGAGAAATTATCCAACACGTCAGGGCCAAACAGGGACAGAGAAATTCCGAGCAAATGTTTCGACCAACCAATCCATTTTGAGAAACGAAGCTCCAGTGTTCATTGCCAGTTAACGGCCGGCTTTATCGGAGTCCTTTCGATCAATTAGCTACGAAAAATGGATTCGAAAAATGATCCCCCTGTGTTGGTTCTTTGTTTTCCAACTCCAAATATAGAACGTTTCTCGGCACAAGTTACCCCGTGCCCTTATTGCACTGATGCACCAGATGTGTCGGCGCTCATGTGTCGTGCCCCTCCCCGTGGTGTGGCCCCTCCCCCATCTGAACTCAATTCATCCCCCTCCCTGTTTTTTTTTTTTTAGTGGCTCTGACACCAGTGTGAACTTCACCAACTCTCCCACTAGGTCTGCCATTAGTCTCCATCAATACCTCCCGGGTCTGCTACCCCCCCCTCCCGCCTCGGTGCGAGTCGACGGGCTCTGGGAGGGGCTGCCATGCGCCTGCTGTGATGCCATGACGCTAATAAAGGAGCGTGTCGGGGGCCTCTGTGGACGGCTCCTCTGCATAATGTGATGGGGTTGGCTGGGAGATGAGGAAGGAGACGGGAGCGGAGAGGGAAGCGCCGAGTGGCGGCGGCGGGGAGTTAAGAGGCAGCAATATGGCTGATCCAGTTACCTCTGCCACAGCTCAAATCAGAGGCTGCGATTTCCATACAGACAGGAAGGAAGATGCCCCTCGAGAGACTTGGGCGGAGGGGGAAGTGGACGGGAGGGCGGTGGTGGGGATTCCCACAGTGTTCGGCTAGCTAACCCACCTCCCCGACTGCGCTCGCATCACCATGACAACAGAGGCCGGCGGGAGTCCGGGGATTCACTCGCACCTGGGGGAAAGCGGGGAGGAAAAAAAACAACATCATTTGCATTTTTTGCACGCAGCCCCGCTCATCATCCTCGATTAACGCGGCTCACGCCGAGTGCAGACATGTCGGTTCATTTGTGCGAGTGGCCCGACCCAAGATGGGCTTTGATAGCCAACGCAGGGGCCCAACCGCAGGCGGGCGGCGGCGTCCAGCCGCTGACGATGAAACGGGAAAAGATCATCCGCATTGACAGACTCCGCTCCAAAGTGTCTGCGAGCGGGATGCCGGGCGAGCCCGCCCATGTCTCCGCGTCCCACCGTGTTCAATTACCATCGCCAGAGATCCCAACACAAAAAACCGGCCAAACGATCGTATCTGCACATAAAACGCCCCTTCACTCGTTCATGTCTTTCTTTTTTTAAATGCTTTCCGTCTCTATTTTTAGACGCGAGGGGTGGTTTGTCAATCTGCTGTCTCCTCTTGGCAGGATGTCGGAGGAGAGCGTGGAGTTCTTTGAGCGTATGAACGCCATCCTGCAGAAGCAGGAGAACATGACGCGGGCGGCCCAGGCTGAGGTAACCCACCCCCACCCCCACCCCCACCACCAATCCCCCGACCCCAACTTTCACCTTTCCGTCTGTTACACTACTTGAAGCGCAATTACGTGCGGCGAGCAGGCGCCGCTGCGGCGGCCGGCGTGACGCGTGCGGACAGAAGGAGCGGGTTAAAGAGGGCGCCGGGAAGACTCGGGAGCTCAGCTGCGCGAAGCTGCTGTCCACGGATCTCTGCTCGCCCGCCGCCCACGGGCCAATCGAGCTTTATTTACATGTTTGTTGAGAGCCTTTGGTGGTTTCGTGTCCAAATGGCGGCGCGTCCACAGAGTGTATAATTAGCCGGAACGATAACAGTGGATCACGATCACAACACGCTGACGACACAGATCGATGGGGAGAGAGAACACGATTATGTTGGATTCCTCAAAAGTCCTTTGGGATCTTGTTTTACGCCAGTGATAAAGCTTGCAGACAAAACATCCACATTGTAGTTCTACTTTAAAGAAACACTCAAATAGGCATCAAACTAATACACAAAGCAGGTCATCAAAACTGTTTCGACACCGTTTTCTGAAAGTTTCTTTGACTCACAAGTTTTGCACATGGGTGTGGTGCAGAGTTGTTCAACCTATGGCTAAAAGCCCGATGTTCTCACACAGGTAAGACCCACATGGGGGGACTGAGTCTAAGTTTTAAAGAAAAAGTTGCTGCTGCATTAAAATCAAACAGAAATTAAAGATTTGAGGAGCAAAAAAGCGACGGTTTTTGCTTTTTTTTTCTCCATCTGCTCCAGCTCATTATCACTTTCCCTAGAAAAGCATTTGAAGCTAATTGGTGTCTCTAAATTTGAGGTAAAAGTAAAAGTGTGTCCAAATCAGTCTGCCGACCTTACAAAGGTTCGCCTCACCGAGGTCTTTTCCTTCCCACTTCTTGACCCAAAGCTCGGGGTCGCTCCGTTCTGACGCCGAAGAGCGAACTCTAGGTTCGGACCTCCGATCCGTTCACAATCCACGGATTGTTGCCGTGACTGGCGCGTTTCCCCGTGAGACTTCCTTTGTTTCCTCGGTCACTTTGCCACTGGCAGCCATGCGGAAAAATAAGTGCTTCCCGTCGGAAATCATCCTCTTCTGTGACCGATTCGGCACGTCTTTGTCGCGGCAGCGATTTAAAAAAAAAAAAAACCAAAACAAAAAAGAAAAACGAAGAGCTGAGCGCGATCACGATGAGACGCAGGTTCCTCCTCCATCCTGCGTCTCACCATGGAGGCTGGTTGTTCTGTGGCCAACAAAGCTCGAAATGCCTCCATTATGAGGAATGTCTCCCAACTTAATTGATGCTTACGGTACATCCACGGCTGCATTTGTAGTACTGCAGGAGTAAACGCACCCCCCCCCCAGCACTCGGCAGCAGTCTGAAAGAAAATCACAGGCGGTCGTTTCCTTCTGAGGCGCGATAATAATACTCCGCCGTGACCTTGGACTCTCCGCTCGCTGCACTTCTTACTCAGCACCGCTTTTATCGGAAGGCATATTTGGTGTTGTTTGAACTGTTGTTTTCCTCGCAGAGCCAAAGAGGGGCCTGCACTGTGCCGCCGCCTCAAGAGCATGTGGACCAGGCTTTTATCGCCGACCGAATCAGCAGGACGGAGGTGTGTGTGCGCGCGCGCGAGGCGCGCCGTCTCTTGTTTGGATCGAATTTCAAGCGCCGCTCCGAAAGAGTCCGGCTAACAACGTGCGCACAGCTGCGGTCCTTTATGTCAGCTTTTGATGTGCAGCCGGGCAGAAATCACAAAGGCCAGAACGGGAAGAACACCAAGCATTTGTAGTTTTTTTGTTCTTGTTGTTTCCTCTTGGAAAGGGAGTTATTAAGTGGAGTGTGTTTTCATGTAGCTGGACCTGCTCTACGAGGAAGCTGTGTACACGGTGGTCAACCGGGTCGGCGTGCCTTCGCCGGAACAGGTCAAAAGTGACGACGAGCTCTTTGCCTATCTGCTGAAGGTACCCGTCGAAGCGCCCGCCGCCCCGTCCTTTTGTCCGTCTTCATTTCTACAGCCGTCTGTATTTAGACACCATACCGTCTCACTGTCTGCACACCCTCCTCTATTCATTTGCCTCTGTTATGATATTGTGTTTATTAACCTCTTTATCCATCCTACAGCCAGCCAGCTGTCCATCCTTACATTAGTTCATCCATCCATCGAGTCATTCATCCATCCGTTCATCCATCTATGTACATCTGTAAGTATCTAATCATTGATAGGTCAGAGAGGATTTTTCCATGCAGTCATCCACCTCCCTCTCTCTCTATCTCTCGCTCTATCTATGTATCTCTCTATCTCTCTATCTATCTATCTATTTATCTATCTGTCTATCTGTCTATCTGTCTGTCTGTCTGTCTGTCTGTCTGTCTGTCTGTTTGTCTGTCTGTCTATCTACCTGTCTGTCTGTCTGTCTACCTGTCTGTCTGTCTACATGTCTGTCTACCCATCCTCAGGCAGTCTCGCAGCAGCGAGCCTCACAGCGAGCGTTATTTGTTGTGAGCAGCCTGTAAGAATCTGAGCAGATGCTCTCGGCTCATAACTGATTAAACATCAAAGCCCAGTCACACAGTGTGCTGATATTCAGCTGTGATATTACATTCATGGTGTCACACGAAGAACCGTAGCCTTTCATTTTTTTATTTTTTATGCGTCTCTCCTTTTATTTTTTTTTTGCCTGGAGTGGGCGTCTTCTTTCAAGGCGTGCCGCTTGTGTTCCCAGCAGGTCAGGGACTGCGGCGCCACGAAAGGTTCCTTTTCTCTTCTTCCTCTTTTTTTCTTGCCTCCAGAAGAATCGCAGTGTTTCGTGAGCTTTGATAAGCAAACGCCGTGTGCGCGGCCCTTAGTGTTACAGTAACATCACCAAAGGAAAAGGCTGCCGTGGCAGTAAACATTCTCTTTCTCACCGCCCGTCTCTCCCTGAAGGTGTTTGATATGGGGGAGGAGGAACATGACATCATTCTCCAAAAGGTTCAAGAAGCAAAGGTGAGATCTTGTGGTTGTCATGCTGCCCTGCGATGTACGACGGACCATGCTGGAATCGAAAGTGTCTGAACGAGAGCAGTCTGCAACGACTGACGGTGGATCCACTCTGCAAAACAGTCTGAATTGACAAAGTCGAGGAGCGGAATTGGAGGGAAGTATCTTCGGGGGGGGCTCATTGTCACAATGACAATAGAGCTAAACATTTTGTTTTGACTAGCGGGGCTTCAGACAACGGCTCAACAGCCCTTTTATTTTGATAGCCGCGATGACGAGACTGAGACGGGGAATAAAAAAAACCAAAAAACAATGCGTTCGCAGCCACGACCGAGAAACTGTTGGGACATTCTGTTTCAGCGAGCTGCTGGGGAAACAAAATGGTACTTTGAGTTCAGACTGTTTACCAGAAGATGAGCGAATGAATGTGGAAAAGAGCTGTCATGTAACACTTTGTTAGAAAAGCCCCTCCTCCCCCCACTGCTGCGGGTTAGTCGGTGCAGAATTAGAAGCAGCAGTACAAACTCACCCGGGTCGCCACGGGCGGCGTTTTTTCAGGCGTGTTCGTGAGATTTGCTCAAGCTCCTGGTTTGTCCGGTGCAGAGGTGCAGAGGTAATAAAGTGAAAGCCTGGAGAGCAACAGTGGGAGTGGTCTGAGCTTTGAGATGTGGGACCTCTAACACCCCCCCACCCCCACCCCCACTTTGGAGCGATTCTCCAATTGTGCTTGACTCGCAGGGACCTTTTGAAATCCCCGTCAGGATCTCGGAGCTCCTTTCAGAGTGGAACAGGGTGTTTTTTTTCTACCCCGTGATCGAAACTCTCCCCCGTATAAGCAGCCGGTAATTGACTCACCGTATCTCGGCCGTGCGGTCCACGCTGGTCCGCGCCCGGGCCGAGTTACATGACAGCCATATTGTTAAGAAATTAAGAGAATGTACCCGCTGTACCTGCCTCCTCGTTTCACATCGCCTCACGCTGAACGGACTGTGATTTTCATTTCCCGCAGCGAGCCAATTTCTCCTTGAGAATCTCCGTGATGAAAGCCAAGAATCTGATGGCCAAGGATGCGAACGGTGAGACCCCCCCCCTCCCCCTCTCCTTTTCTAAAGGACAAGCGCGCGTTGAGCGAGAGACGTCTCGTCCGGCGATCTAACGACGCTGGAGAGCTTCCGACTGGACCAGCTGGGTTCACGGTCAGGTGACGCGGAGCCTCTCCGGTTTGGACGCCGCCGTGACGTTGTTCCGTGACACTGAAGCAGTGATCGCATAGCGTCCGACGGGTTCATGCGTGTTGATACCTGACGCCCGCGTTGCGGCTCTGGAACAGAATAGGCACGGGGAAATATTAAACCCAACGGTTAATTAAGCGTGGCGCACAGTTTGGCTGCTGTGAATATGCCGCGCGCATGCCTACGTCTGCTCATCCACAGAATGCGTGTAATTAGTTGACATTTGTCAGATTGTATTAGGTCTGGAGAGAGAGCCCTCGTGCAAAGAATACGAAATAACCCCGGGTTAATGATAAACGCCGCTCTAAAGAGGCAGCCATGCGGCTATGTATATTGTCTGTCATGTCACAGGATAATTATCTCCTCAATGCAACACTTGCTGACACCTTTCAGAAGAAAGGACGCCCCGACTCCGGCGCTGTCACTCCCTCTCTGTCCCTCTCGCCCCCGCCAGGGTACAGCGACCCCTACTGCATGCTGGGAATCCTGCTGGGCCAGAGCCCCCGGGAGACGGACGAGAAGAAGGAGCGCAAGTTCAGCTTCAGGAAGCGGCGGGAGAAGCTGGAGAAGCGCTCGAGCACCAAGGAGGCGCTGCCGGCCCGCTGCATCCAGGTGACTGAGGTCAAACCAGAGACTCTCAACCCCGTGTGGGACGAGCACTTTGTGTTGTGAGTACAACCAGGAACGGACCAGCCTCGGCCTCCTTTCGAACTCCCGCGCATGCTGTCGTGTGTCACCGGCCAGGGTTCACAGCTCCATTCGCTTCACGCTGACGCCCAAAAGCTGCTAGATGTGTGACCCGTGACACATTTCATCCCTGTAGATTAAGAAAAAACAAACCACAGTTAAACGGAATCAATGTTACTCACGAACATTTTCATTCGTCCGCTGAACTTTTTTTCTGCTTGTTTTTGTCCGGTTTAGTGAAATCGACGATGTCCACAGCGACCTTCTGCATCTGGACATCTGGTGAGAACGTTGTAACGCCTGTGAAAAACGCTCTCGCTGTGAGCTGAGAGCAACAGGCCTTCTTTGATTACAGATCTTCATATCTGAGCGCTGCGTATTATTGGTTTTAAGCGAATGGAACGAGCTGGGAGAGGAAACGAGGGGCCGTGACAAACGCCCGCTCCTTTTTTTTTTTTCCTTCTCAGGGATCACGACGATGACGTGTCTGTTGCCGAGGCCTGCAAGAAGCTCAATGAAGTCAGTGGCCTTCGAGGGATGGGAAGGTAATGGGATGCTTTGTGACCCGCAAGGTAATGATGTCGACGTCTGAAGAGCCGCCCGTGTGAGAGAACAGGTCGTTAAAACCTCGCCGGAGTGCCGCTTCCGTGTGGGTCGACGCGAGTAGCGGGTCACGGTATCGGGAGGATTAGCCTGTCTGCGGTCGCAAGAGGCGTGCCGACGCCGCCCCGTTTGGTAATTTTTACAGGATCATGCCGTGTTTGTCCTCTGATGGACTGACGTGCGGGGAGGGAGCCGGCTGCCAATAAAGCGGCGCGCACAGAGAACACAGAAAAGTTCAGACGGATCGCGGGGAAACTAATACAAAGCAGACACGTCGAATGAAAACCGCGGACCGTCAATCAGCTCCAAGGAACAAAGCAATCATAATCCGGCGGTGGAAAGTATGTAATTTTCCTCTCAACAACCTGACAAATAGTTGACGTTCGTTGCGTAAGTGGAACTTATTGTGCTTTCGATTTGCAGCAATTTCTCCTCTCCAGAAAGAGAGAGTGAGTGCAATACAGAAAAGAGTGTTTCTATATTGTCCTTGTTTTTCCCCCTTCTCCTCGTAGGTACTTTAAGCAGATCGCCAAGTCGGTGCGCGCCAACGGGTCGGCGTCGTCGAGCTCGGAGGAGAACGCGGACGACTTCCTGGGCTGCATCAACATCCCCCTGAACGTGAGCGTCCAAATCGGAGCCGCAGCGAGAAGCCGAATGAAAATCGTTCCCGTCACTAATCAAAACCCCCACCCCCCACCCCCCCACCACCTCGCCCCCGCAGGAGATCCCTGTCGGCGGATACGACACCTGGTTCAAGCTGGAGCCCCGGTCGAGCGCCTCGAAGGTCCAGGGGGAGTGTCACCTGATCATGAAGCTCTTCACCAACCAGGTGAGGTTGCTCACCTGCGCCGCAGCTATTCGGCGTGAACCTGCCTTCCGAGTGAGGTTGACACTGACAACTAACGATTTGATTTTTTTTTTTTTCCCTCCCAGAGAGACACCACGTTGTCCAAGAAGGACACAAATGTGTCCATTCACAAGAAAATGCTCAGTCAGATCGTGGAATACGAGCACAGTGCCATCAAGGTGAGCGTCACCTCGAATCTGCACCGAGCTGCGACGTGAAGTGATCAAGCTGATCTGCGAACTGCAAGATGATGGATTATTTGGGCTGTTTCACCCTTTATTCCAGTGTTTTTGATCAGATTTTGACTTTGCATAATGTACCGACAAACTCTCCATTGACAGCGAGAGCCGTACAATTGGAATGGGCAGGTTTCTCCCCCGGCGTGGACGGTTCTCACCCATCACGCTGTGCAAACGGATCTCTCACCTCTCCAGCAAGCTATTATGTGAGTATTATCGCCGGAGTACGATTGACCAAAATCAAAATAAAAAACCTGAAGCCTCGAGCGTCGCGGCCGCTGGTGCGTCTTTTATTTTGCCCACCCAGCCGCTGGCAGTGCTACAGCAGCCACCACCGGACCCAGAGGGTGTGCTACTCCCTGCTGCTGCGCCTCCTGAGGACCATCGATGCAGAGTGGGACCCCCCCGCCGTGCGGGGTGACCTGGTAGGCTCTCCCGTCGTCAAGCTCCCAGTCAGGGGACGGGGGGGGGGGGGGGGGGGGGGG
>JASSRZ010000065.1:3093385-3104571 GCA_032164315.1 Malacoctenus gilli
TGAAACGCACGAAATAAACCTTTGCACTTTTTCAAATCAATCAAATCGTGGGACCTCGTCTTCGATGCATGTGCTTCCAATCCCAGCAGTGGGAATCTCGCTCTGCTCCAGATTTAAGCTCCTGTCAACCACAAGAGGGACGGATCACATTGTCCGTCTCCTGTCAGTCCCAACCAGGAAAACCGGCAGCCGTGCGTCCGTCAGACTCATTCGAAAGATGCCGGATTCCTCTGAAAAATATCTCCTGCTGCGAGGAGTCACGCTCTGCCACAAGGGAGAGCTTGTCCACGCCACTCAGAAGCACACACACGCACACACACACACACACACACACACACACACACACACACACACACACACACACAGGTGCACACGGAGAATGAGTCACCTCGCAGTTGGAACTTTTCATTTCTCATTTCCTGCGTATGATGTCGCTCGCAATTAGATTTGCGTTTCCGGGTGATCGCGGCTCCGAGCCTTGCCGGAGTCCGAAAGAACACGGTTTACTGTTTAACGAGCTGATGGCGCTCCCCGAGGTGTAAACGCACTTCTGCTGTCTGCCCGGCGCGCAGGGGGATCGGCTACATGCAGAACATGCGGGCCTTCAAGACCGTGTGCCCCCTCCGGAACGAGCTTCACCTGGACATCACGACCGCCGTCAAGGTAACGCCCGGAGCGCGTCGTGCCGGGAAGGGGGCACGCGTGTGGTGTGCGCCACGTGATTGGAACATGATAGGAACTTTAAATAGTGGGCGCCAGCGATGCCGTTGGCAACAGCAACCGCAAAACAACGATGGGAAGGAGTGTTAGAAATTAGAGTGGTTGTGAAACTCCAGTGAATGAACGCACATTTATTGTGATTGTTCCCTTTACTCCCACTTATGTATTGTTCTTTCCCTGGTATCAACAGAAAGGAGCCTCGGAGTGGTACGAGAGCTTGATAGCCCGATATAAACCTGAGGACGGGGTGAGTCACCCTGATGGAAATATATTTTTATATGTAAATGTAGCTATATACCTCATAGCATTACTCACAGCGACTCGGAGAGGGAACGTGTTGTTTCGTTGTTGGTCCCCAGACTCTGGAGGAGCAGCTGAAGAAGCTGGTGCTGGTGGTGGATGCCGTGTGCGGGGACGTGCAGAGAGGCCAAAACATCTACAACAAACTCTTCTACAGGTGAATAACACCTTCCAGCATGTGGGGAAAGCGGTGCATTGTGGAAAAATAACAATAATAACAATAAAGCTGGTGTTTTCTTCTTGTTTTTTCTCTTCCTTCTCTTGTTTGTTCTCCCAGTGCAGTGAAAGTGGATTTCTTCAGCATCGCGTACAGGCAGCTGGAAAAGCAGGTGCCTTATTGGAGTCGGCGTGAAAAGCCTTTGCAAACATGCCTCCGCCAGAGATGTCATATTGTTACTATCGCTGACGTCCACGCGACTTCATTTTTCTCTCTCTCTCTCTCTCTCTCTCTGCCTCTCCCCCCCCCCTCTCTCTCTCTCTGGCGGCAGGTCGCCGATGACGTGAGCGTGGCAATGGAGCGGGTGTGCGGCACGCTGGAGCAGGAGAGCTCCAGGCTGACTCAGAGCATGGGGGAGATCATCTTCGAGCTCTTCATGTCCTTGAAAATCCTCAAAGGCTTTCGGGAGTTTCTCCCTCTCAAGTTGGTTTCACGCTCTGACACAAAGCGACTTTACAAGATTGGGGGGGGGGGGGGAAAGCATCTTTAAAGACGTTTGTTTGTTTGTTTGTTCCACTGACAGAGATGCTAAAATGTTGGCCTTGACGGGGTTCCATAACTGGTTCAAGTCCTCCATTCATAAGTGGCTGCAGATTGTTCACGAGAGATCCTGTGACCGAATCCGTGTCGCGGTGGACACAGACATGGTGAGATCGCGGGCAGTGTTTGGCTTCACTGGAATGGGTCAAATCAGCAAACAGGGGGCGAGTTCACAGGCTTTATCAGAGACAAAACGGGGGATTCTCCTGGAGTCTTTGCACTAAGTAACGCCAGTAACACTGTCGCACGCAGAGACCTTCATTACAGACATTTATTTTGAAAGTTTGCTTGTCAAAAGACGAAAAAGAAACCTTTTTAAAGGACTTCACCACGTCTTGTCATCTATTTAATGATGGTGACACCATAATAACTTTCAGGGTTTCCAGCAGCTTTCGGAATTTTAACTCTGATGCTTTTTACAAAATTACCAAAGTTATGAAATTACTGCTGCATGAATTACCGGGTTCCTGTCAACTTGTTACTTTTGTCGCACTTTTGTGTCCTGCTCACTGTGCCGGCTGTTTGCTTCAGTCCACAATCGCCATGACATATTTCTGGACCCCCCAAAAACTCTGGCCCGATGGCTGTTTGTCTCGCCTGCTCTGCTTCTCCTTACCGACACTGTTGTTTTATTATCATTATTTCCTTCCTTAAAATACAGGCGTTGGGGGCAGTTGTGTCTCGTCGGTAATGATGAGCTCCCCTTTGGAGCACGAGCGGTTTGAAATACCAGAGTTCAGCCAAAGTCATTGAGGGAATCAGTCATTAGAGTGACCCGCGGTGTGCTGACGGCTCAGCTCATGTGTCACAGGAACGCAACTCCATGCTCAGCATGGAGGCGTCCTCCTGATTAGGAGACAATTAAAAGTGACGTATGAGAAACTGCTTCATCCTCTTTGGGTTCCCAGAGGGTTACTCCTCCGAAGAACCAACGAGGAACCACAACAAGGTCCGGTCGTTGAGTTTCGACTGACAGTTGAAAGCCGACGGGAACGTTGGAGCCCCCAAAGAAGCACTCGCGCAAATTTTATGCCCAAACGTTCGAAAGCTCTGGTGAAATATCTGTCTCGCGTTTTCTCGTGTGAGCAGCTCGAGCCGCTGCAGCAGGCCAAGCACAGCTCGTCGGCGGTGGAAGTGACAACTTGCTTCAGCCAGGTACGCGAGATCTGGCACCAGCTGGCCTGGCCAGACTCTGCGGGGGCCTTCATCTTTGTCACCCGCCTGACAGACGTGAGTTCCACTTCCAGTGTCGCCACACTTACACACTCGCATCCCGTGCAAAAAAAACAACTGTGAGGGTGGACGTAATGCGTGCTGACAGATACTATAAATGGAGCGCGCCACCAGTCACGGGGAGGGGGTTAAAAAGGGAGCCGGGACGAGTTAACGGCGCTGGTTTCTTTATGACCTGCAGAATTTCTGCAGCGAGGCCGTGTGCTACTCAGAGATGGTCACGCGCAAGATTGAGAGGAACCAGCTGGGCCGAGACCACAAGAGCTTCACAGTGCAGGTAACGCCTCCAGCAGGACGGAGCGGCGGGAGGGCCCGCGATGACGTCAGGGGTGTCAGCGAGCGATCTCCCCCCGCCGACACAAAGGCCACAGCGGGCGGCAGCCCATATGTGCGCGCGCGCACACAAAGCATCTCCGTCGTCATCCATCTTTTTGCGCTCACGCGTCGTCCCTGCTTCTTTTTTTCTCCCCCCTCCACTGTCCCCACCTCCACCCTTCCGCGCGCAAGCTGTGCATCGCCCTCAACGACACGGAGCACGTGCGGGTCTTCCTGGGCCACCTGCCCCGCGACCTGGACTGGCCGGGGGTGGAGCGGGCCATGGAGGAGTCGTGCGGGGCGGAGGGGAAGGAGCAGGTCTACAAGGCCCTCAACGGTCAGCTCTTCAACATGGACCTGGACCTGCAGAGGGAGGCCAAGCGCCTCATCGCGCTGCTCACTGACAAGGTCGGCGCTCCGCACCTGCCGGGGAGACACGTTAGAAATAAGAAGCAGGCCACCTTTGGACCTCTGGGGCGGGGGGAGCGGCCCGAGGTCTCGGCAGCCGGTCTTTCAAGCCCAGTAAATTATGAGGTGTGATCTCGCTGGATCAGACTTGCACGGCTCACGAATGCTTGTTTACCTTGACATGTGGAGAATGTGGAGAGCAAGTCAACAAGTTGTTCCGTACTTGAGTAGTTGAGCCACTCAAATTTGGCCTCCTATAAACTTGTCTCGTTCCAACGCGGGCCTGCTCTTGACACCTCGACTCGCTTCATCACAGTAGAAACAGACAAGATGAAATACTCAGTGTCTCTTCAGTCACCTGTCAGTGGTCCTAATCTTGTGGCCGATCAGTGAACTTTCACTTCTCTCCGTCTCAGAGCTCCTTGCAAAGTTTTCGCATCGTAACAGGAGGGAGGCTTTAGTTTTATTTGTACTTCGTGGCTCCCGAAGTGCGGAGAAGCGCATTATGTGCTCCCGACGGGGAGAAACAAACAGACTCTCGGTTCTCGCCAGACGCTTTTAGTGTTCGAATTAGCAGCGGAACCCTTTCTGTGCAGATGCTGCCCGAGCTGCGGCGGTACATCCAGCACATCAGCCTGTCTCCGGACTCCATCAACAACGACGACGTGCGTGCCTTCTGTTTTTAACTCCCGCCGTTTCCGTTTTCTCGCCGGCGCTTCATCCCTCGTGGAGTAATGTGCGACTTTGTGTTGCAGGCCGTGTCTCCGCTCATGAAGTACTTACAAGACACAATGGTCATTCTCACGGAGAACCTGGTGAAGGAGAACCTGAGCAGGTAATTACGATTCTCCTCCGCGTCCTCACTGCGAGAATGCGCCTGTTTTCCAGTGCCGACAGCCTGTTCCGACTCACATTAGAGCTCATTGTTTGAAAGCACAAAGCCTCACAGATTGAACGCCTCTGTTTTGAGATGCTCAAATAAAAAAACACCAACAATTGTTCCGGTGTTTGTGTTCTGAATAGATGCGCCACAAAATGCCTATTTCCTTTTGTGTTGTTTATAGGGAGGAAAAGGTTGAATTTGCTGCGCCGTGTTTTCCCCCGTTATGGTTGATTTCAGTTTAAAACAACAACCTTCGAGTCGTTCGATGCCAGTTATGACTCATAACTTGGCCACGTTTTGGATAATTGATTCCTTCCGTCTAACGCGCGGCTGAATCGCGCGTCAGGAAAGCGTGAAAAAAGCACACAAGAGCACCTAATAAACGGACTCCATCGCACAAGGATATCAGAGAGCACTCGGATGCAAATCAGTAGCACATGTTGAACATATTGTAATCACAGTGGGCCGCTGAAAAGGAGCCAGCCGAGCCAGCGTGTGGCCGTGCAAAGACCACCTGCGCGGCTTGTTACTGATGTTTTGCGTGCATGCGAGCGAAACTCAGTACACAAAAATCAAGCGAGAGCTTTCCCGGTCTTTCGCTCCTCTTCGACGAGCAGCGAGCTCGTTGATTGGACGCGCGGCAACCCGGCGAGGAAGCCTCCCATCGACGATAGCGCCCCTTATGAGTTCACGCCGCTTCCAAGCGTTCATTATCGGGCTGTTGTCCTGTGTGAGCGGGCGTGAGGCCGGGCGCGGGCGCGCGAAAGGAAAACGCACCAACGCGTGGGGTGTCTCTGCAGGGTCCTGCAGAGCATGTGGGAGCTGCTCCTGCGCATGATCCTGGACGCGGTGACGGAGAACAGGGGCGTGCAGGTGGAGTTTTACAACCGCTTCCAGTACACGGTGGAGGTCAGTGGAGCCCGCCAGTCGCACGCCACCCTTCATTAACCCCGTTGACACTCGAATCGTCTGATTCGGCACCAACACGAGAGAAAATTGCTGTTGTTGTTGGTTGGGTTTGCTTGTTTCAGTTTGACATATATCAGATATTCATGAAGTCACTGGTTCGATGTTTGCAGCCAGAGTGGCATCTCTAATGAATGACAATGTAGGAGCTGCTGTATATTCTAATGCCAATTCAGCAGCTGGCATCGGATGTGGCACATTCGTATGCCGAGTCGCGGCCTGAAACACGCGGGGGGAACCAGACGCTGATGTTAGCCTGCCCGGTTTACTTGTTGTTGGTGTAAACAAGTTTCTTTTAACTTTTATTTCAAAGTGACAAACACAATGAGTCACACCCAGAGTTTATTCTTAGAACTCGGGTGGATCAGATTATCCCTCTCATTAGGAACGCAGAGTTAAAGACCAACGCGTACCAAAGAGATGTTTTTATTAATTCTCATGCGTCAGGAACGAACAATTTTAGCTTCGCCCACAATTTTTTAAAATTGTCACAGCAAAAGATATTTTCTGATCTACATCTGATTCATCGTGAGATGAACACCGATTGGTTGAGAGGCTTAATGTAAAGTGAAGGATTCATTAGATCTTTGGCAAACTCCACCATCCGTTTCGGTGTTTTTGCTCCGTTACCTCATCATCACACACAGTTGCATTGAAACATGAGGTTCTAAAGCTTCAGGCTCAGCGTCTCTATTCTGAATGCTTCAGGCACTGTTGCAGTTCTTCCATGCAAAGGGGGAGGGCCTCTTCCTCGAGGACATGAAGAGTGGCGACTACAAGGTTAGTCAGAAGTCTTCAGCCGAAAAGAGTTCAAATCTACGTCCGCCCGCTCCGTGGCGTCTTTCATCGCCCCACCCCCCCTTCTTTGTTCCTGGGCAGGCCTTGGACGAGGAGCTCAGGCTGAATAAATGCTCCTCCTTCGAGCTGATCGAACAGTACTACCTGGAGAAGATTTCCCAACAGGTGTGTTCCAGCCGACCAGGCTGACATTCTCGCCCGAGCCCTCCAAAGTCGATGGAGAAGTATTGATCGTGCCGCGCGGCGCTCTCGCTGTCTGTTGTTTCACCGCTGAATGAAGCTCGGCGTCGTCTTCTCCTTTTATGTAATGCAGCATTCACAACTGGAGTGAATGCTGGCTGTTGTCTGTCGCGCTGATGGTTGAGATCAAAAGCGGGCTTGTTGTTTGCTTTTTTCCTTGACATCTGAGTCGCGATGTTGCAGAAAACGCTCAAGCACACGCGCTACGGGCGCATCAGCGTCAAGTGCTACTACGACGCTCCGGAGCAGAGGCTGACTGTGGAGATTCTGCACGCTGCAGACATCATCGCGCTGGATGCCAACGGTAAAACGGACAAAAGAGTCCATGATTTCCCTCCTTCCAGCTGAACGTTGACTGACTTTCCTTTCGTTTTTTTTGGGTGGCACAGGTCTGAGCGACCCGTTTGTCATCGTGGAGCTCTGCCCCCACCACCTCTTTCCTTTGGCCAAGAGCCAGCGCACGCAAGTGAAACTGAAGACGCTGCACCCCGTCTTCGACGAGCTCTTCTACTTGTGAGTAGGAGGCCCTGCGGCGAATCGAGGCGACGGGCTCGGCGCCGTGCGGTCTCCGTCATGCTGCAATCTGATGCCTTGCAGTCACGTCAGTCCTGAGCAGTACAGACACAGGTTCGCCTGCTTGACCTTCACTGTGATGGACTACGACTGGCTGTCCACCAACGACTTCGCCGGCGAAGCGGTCGCCCCCCTCAGCGACTTCTGCTGGCCGGGGAGGCCGAGCGCCTCACCAGCTGGCAAGAGCGTCCAGCCCGTCATCCTGCACCTGTCCCGCAGTAAACCCAGCGGTACGGACAGCCAGCTCCAGGCAATACTCACCCTCTCTGTTTCTCTCTCTCTCGCTTCACATTACACAAACACAATATCGGTCTCTCGCACACGCGGAGGCCACCGGTGCACGCTTGTAATTACTTCTGCGGTGTGTCGGGGGGAAAAAAAAAGCACCTTTCAAGGCGGCGATGTTTGTGTCAGGTGGAGAAACTGTCCCCATGTCTTTGCCCTTCCCCTCCAGAGAAGCCCATCATGAGGATGCTGGACGCCCGCATCGGCGACAGGGAGGCTCAGGAGTTTGTCCGCAGGCTGAAGGAGATTGAGAAGTCGATGGAGGAGGAGTAGGAGCCGCCAGCGCCGCCCGTCTTGGTGTTTTATTTTTCCGACCACGTATTGCGACATGTGCTTTTGTACCGGTACAATGTTTACAATATATATAAATATATATCTATTTTTTGTCCCACCATATCGTCTGTACGGTATATTTACCAAAATGCGAAGAAAAAACGAGGACAGCGGAGCTCACGGCGGCTCTCCTCCTGGGAGACGGACGTCCTGTCACTGTGCAAACCGTCACTGTCTCGGTTCAACCCGACGTTAGACTTGGATGGGTAGTCGGTCCTACATGTTAGTACTCTATATTTTTTGTAATGAAGTACTCTTTGTTGTATAACCTTTGATATGATAGATTGAACATTGCAGAACTATTTTGTGGAAGTAGCTTACATATCCAACCGTGGTGATTCTGAATCTTTTTACCTCAGATATGCTCGTTCGTCTCGCAGGGGGGCGTTGCGCAGGCGTGGAGACTTTTTCCAAGGACATTGCGGCCGGGGGGGGGGGTGCAGTTTTATCGGGGGACGTGCAATCCGAAGCATTTACTCTTTTTTAACCATCAGGTTACAAAGTCAAAGGGGCTTCTCTGTTCAGGACTGCGTGTGGCTTAGGGGGACTGCGGCACGTTTTTTTTAATCTGCTGTTCTGAGCTCGTTCAGCGGCGGAGGGGGGGCCGGACGGCTTTGACGCAAACGTATTCTGTGGACTGGACTGGACCAATGTCCACCTTCAGCCGAAGGCGCCGCCACACCTTCGGGATCACGTCAGCGGCAGCTTTGCTTTCACAACATCTGGGTTCCGTTCACAGAGATCGATTTAACACCCCGAGTCGTGAAGTCACAAATGGCTGCGGCTCTGTGCTTTCCCTCCCGGAACTTAGCCTCACCTAAAATCGCGGCGGCTCTCGGTCTACGTGAGGACACTGCGGGGGTCTTCTCACTGATGGGGAAGACAATACGTCCTTGATGTCCCCAAAGATGAGCCAGTGTTTGTGGCACGGCGTGGGAGGGGGGGGGCTCTGCATCCAGATGGTCGGAGCTTCAAAAACATTTATTAGGTGGATCCCGGCTAATTGCAGCTAACGAGCTCACGCGGCGTTCAGGAATGCTGTGAACCGTGACCGAGCTGCATAACTTGAAGCCAGCGGCGGCTCTTCACCGAGCTTCATATATAAGAACGAGGGGGGAAAAAAATGGGAGTTTGTTTCGCGCTGAGGAGCGTAATCTCTGGAGGTGCAAAGGAGAGGGAAGGATAATGAACCTGTGCAGTGGCATAATTATACTTCGGGGGCGAGGGGGGGGGGCAGCCCTCCCTGCCGGCTGCGGCCCCCTCATTGGCCAGACGGGCATAATTTAGCAGTCGCAGTCCTCCCAAAGCCGTGTCAGTGTCAGTGTTTTTGCAACAAAGCCGCGACTCGACCGCCAACATGGAAATCCAATTACTATCATCCTGTGAAGAACCTAAACTGTCGTGATGTTGTTGCGCCACTGGAACAACAAAAAAAAAGGAGAAAAAAAAAAGCAATGATTGAAAGAAAGTTACAGCTGCATAATGAAGTGTTCTCAGTTCTTCTCTCGGTATCACCGGAGCACCGCGTCTAATGAGCCCGCGTTCCCCGATGAGGCTGGAACTGAAAAGGGATTAGCCGAGATGTGGAACGGTTAAATATGTATAACAGGGAGACTTCGCGGAAACTTCTTACTGTGAAACTTTAGGACCAGGAAAAAATTCGTTTGGGAATTGAATTGATTTCAGTCGTCGCGGGTGAGCGATGGAGCAGAAAATCTGTCGGTCACCAGAACGACTAACTGTGAAAACGTGACAAACAGGTTCACTTGCTTACACTCGGATCCTTTATTTTGGAGGTTTCTGTCATTTCCTGTTTTCATAAACTGGCTCCAACAGGTTGAAAAAAAACAGTTACATTTGATAAATATACAGCGAAATGAAAGCATTTACAGAAAAAACACGTACGCTCATCATTGGAGTCACTGGAGTATTAACGGACGTGTGTTGTAGGTCAGAAAACGCTGGAAAAACAACAAAAAAAAGAACAAACAACAAACACACTGTAGCAAAGCACCGAGAACTCAGCACCAAAACTTTCACACCGACAGCGTTTTGATCGTGATGTAACTTTTACCGTAGCTGCTTGTGTCGTGCTTCGTCGTGAGCCCGTGGAGTCGTGAGGATAGAGCGCGCGAAAAAAAAAAGGGAAGCAACAATAGAAACCATATCTATGCCTGGGGAGTGTGCTGCACTGAGTGAGTGTACAGGGACTGTTCGGGGGTGGGGGGGTGGAGCCTCAGCTGGGAAGGGGGGAGGCGTGGGGGGGGGGGGGTGGCTTTCCTAGGTCCAACCGAACGGCACTGGTCGTTTTTTTCCGTCTGTTTTGAAGCCAACACTGTACTTGCGGAGGTCTTCGATTGACAGTTTAGTTTGAGACCCCCACCACCAACACCACCACCACCACCGCCCCCTCCTCTGTTTATGTACAAGTTATTACAAAGGATACTCGGCTTTCAGTGTGATATTTAGATACCTAACAGTGCTGTGATGATGTTCTCGCTGTATGATTTTCCAGCCAGATGTTCTGGACAGATGTTTACAGTAAAAAAAACAACAACAAAAAAAGCCTGCAACCTCACTGAGTGTAAACGGAACACAGGAGTTGTTTCTATCTGTCGAGCAGGATTGTAAGCTGAGGGGAAAAAAACCATCACAGGGGCGATTTTTGACTGAGAATCTCGTTTCCAACACGCTGTTTGTACTCAGCCACAGTATCGTAGTTGTCCTTACGTTGCCCTTAGAGAGGCAATCTGCTCCGTATTTGTTGCGTTTGACTGTTCTGGTGTTTTGGTTTGTTATTTTCTTTTCTCTTTTTTTCCAGATCATAGAGCGCCTTTCAGTCCTCGATTGTCCAGTGAAGTAATAGTATTAAAGTATTGTTCATTTCCTGCACAGCAGATTTACAAAAGGCTGTGCTATTCGTCGGTCGGGAAGCAACGGAGTTCAGGCCGTGAAGCGGAGGGGAGTCAGTGAGCTGACGTAGGAGGGAACTGACTGCGTTTCCACCGTTATACCGACGACGAATCGAACCGAGTGCTGCGCCATTGAGGCCCAGCGTTCGGATTTCAGGACAACAGTTTGGCTGAAAAAAGACAAAATATCTTCATTTTGTTATTGTGAAAGTGAATGATTTGTCCTTGAATTGTAAATGCCCGTGTTGCTGTTTATTGGACTTTATCTTTGGGAGATGTCTCTGGCCCCAATAAAGAGTATATTTAAACCTTTGAGTGGAACTTAACTGAAAAATGGGTTTATAGATAGATGGATAGATAGGTGGATGGATGGATGGATGGATGGATAGATGAATAGATAGATAGATAGATAGATAGATAGATAGATAGATAGATAGATAGATAGATAGATAGATAGATAGAT
>JASSRZ010000065.1:3134955-3163560 GCA_032164315.1 Malacoctenus gilli
TGTGTGTGTGTGTGTGTGTGTGTGTGTGTGTGTGTGTGTGTGTGTGTGTGTGTGTGTGTGTGTGTGTGTGTTCATCTCAACAGTGCGGTACAGGTTCCATATGAATTATAGTAGCTGAGTCTTGGAAGCCTCCCAAAATGATCCATTACAGCTTTTATGGCTCTTCCAGGATTGTTGAGTAAAAGAGGTTACTGTGGATTAGCAGATGTGCGATTTACCATCCTCTACAAAGACATACTGCTCATTTCAGCATAAACATCAGACTAAGCCAGGATAAAGAAGAAAAAAAAAATCAACAGGGCTCGGGACATTGTTTGGCTCCTAAAGCCCCGAAAGTTAATGAATCTTTGAGGAAAAAATGGTGGGACGCAGACAGATGGGAGGGAACCACCAAAAATTGTCATCAAGAATCTTTCCAGAGCATAATTCATCCCAGCAGGGAGACACACACACACATACACGCACAGACACCAGCTTAGGGGACAGGCTTATGTAGTGTTATAATAATCCAGGCTCTGCTGGCGTCCCATTCTCTCTGCTACAATTCACCTACCTACCACAGTTTCATACGTTATTCAGACTCGCGTTCCCCTCGGCGGAGCACTGAGCGGCACACGCGGGCAACCCGCACGCTCCCTCGCCAGTCAACCCTGATGACACAAAAACAAATCTCGCCTCGCGGGGACGCCTTCTTCCAGGAAGCCGTGTGACACGGATGACAGGCCTCAGTGTGGCGCCGAATCAGTTGTGGTGACACGTGGAAAAAAGGCTGCAGCGTCCATACTGATGTTTTTTACGAACTTGCTTTGGATCATCACGAGAGCTCACTGCGCCTCAACACACTGCTGCTTGTCTTAAAAAGTCCTGCATCGTTTACATGTCGTAATGTGTTTGTGGTTGATTTTTCATGTCAACAGAATTAGAGGAGTTTTTCCTGCCTTTGAGCAATTTGATCGTATAAGTGTCTGGACTTCGCTGTGTCATTCTCCTGAAGTGTAATTATCGACTTGTTCATAAACACGAGGAGTGCCCACCCCCCTCCGCAGCACCCCCTCCTTACTTCCAGTTATCCACTTCCTCCCTGCTGCTGAAATGGAAGGGAAGCTCCAGCCACTGGACTCTGGCGCCTGGGCTGCAACGCAGCATAATCTCCACCGCAGACCTAATGAGCTTAATGTGCACTCCCAGGCCTCCGAGCTTAAAGGCCCGCGTTCAGCGTGCGCGGGTGGACTGCAGAGCCGTGCCGCCTGCCTCCCTTCACGTCCCCGTCGGTGATGCCGACAAAGAGAGCGCGGCAGTTTGCGGCAATTTCGGCGAGCGCTGTGGCGTTGTATTTTTTTGAGAGAAAGGACAAAACTTAGGAAGATAATCTGATGAAATGTTGACACCACCAGAGATTCATTATCATTAGACCCACATTACGTGTCGGTGACCATCTGGTGCCCAAGTGACTGTGCAAACAGCTGACGTGTGGCCAGGACGGGCTGAGGATGAGTGCGGACCATCGTCTGTAAGCAAGCCATATGTCGTCAGGCAGCCTCAAGACTTTAGGGGGAAAGTAAATGCAGAGCGGAGCCGCGCGGCGGCACCGGAGCTTCCAAGAATAGGAGCAGATTTCTCTGCTTGATTGGGGATAAACTGTGAATTAGTCTTCAGAGCCGCGAACCACTCTGCCCCCGACACTGACGCTGCTCCCCCGCCCGCCCCCCCCCAGCTGCAGTAAATGACGACATCGGAGATACTGCCACGCAAAACAGTATTTATCAGCATCTGTTCCCTGTTTAAACCTTCAGGCGAGATTGAAAAACAGCTTTTGCTACGCAGATGACAGTCTGAACATGGGGAACAGACGACTCACCGAGGATCTGGGGAACGAACCAAACAATATGGATGGAGTGTGGTTGAAAAAAGAAATGGATTTCTGTCATGCTGTTGGGTCAAGAGGTCAATAAGCCAATACTGAAAACCGTGGGAACAAACAAACGGATACAGATGCAATGTGCCAGCTCAAATGTTTCCATCAGCCTGCAGTTTAACACATCGATACCACAGGAAGTAGTTCGGGAGGTAATTTATGCTTTTTGATTACTGGATGAAATTTGTCTTCTTCAAAAACAAGCAGAAGCAATATGTTTGAAGCAAGAGTGATGTATGTGTGAACAACCTCTTTTTACCTGACATCAACTTGACTGATCTTGATTGGCTTCAAATGTCCCCGTCTGACGGATGAACGCAGTCAGCGGCGTAATCGCTGGAACATCTCCGTCTCCAGGGTGACGCTTTTTTCACGAGCGGCGCAGACCGGTGTGCCGCTCCTCAATTAGCAGAAAAGCAAAGATAAAACGACAGGGATCAAGGCGAAGCCGGCTCGCAACAAGAAAGTGATTCATCTCGCCGAGCGTGGAGGAGCTGAAGCGATACTTCATCCGCTGAGTGGCCCTTTAGAGCCTGTTTGTCAGACTGAACGGCTGCTGCTGCCGTCATATCAAGCTTGCTTTTTCTCCGCTCCTGGCTGTTTTGTTTAGTTTGCGTTCTGGCTACAATAATGACACTTTTGTCTTTCCATCAATATGCCACAGCGATTAACCGTGTGACAGAAATCAGTGCGTCATCGTGATACAAACGAGTGGAAAGTCTCATATTTTGTGGGACATCACATCAATGTTTCTTCGACTGGTGTCAAGTAATAAATACCCCGATCGCGGAAACTCTCTCGACTGCTGGCTAACTATCAGTCTGGCGTGTCTCTCAAAGTGGAATAAATTCCTGAGTCCACACTCACCGTCAATTCCAAATCAGCCAAAAGCCACAGAGAACCATCGCACAGCGCGACACTGACTGATGGAGAACATCGACAGCGGCACGCGCGATCTGTTCAGCCGATAAAACGTGTCATCTGACAATCTAACGTGTGAAGAAAAATGTTTTCCAAAGGGAAGAAAAACCCTCCTGGAGGAATCAAATGATAACCTCCAGAATACTTTCAAGTAGGCCATCAAAACTTCAGATTGTGATGCTAAATCTCATAGTGCGGCACAGTTGTTTTGGGCGTATTGTGTCAGCGATGGCTGTTGCAGGAGGAGAGCTCTTTGACCCTTAGTTTCCTGTCAGTGGTATCAGATTGAGCGCTATCGCATCCAACATCACAGGAAACGTACATATCTGATAGAAGAAGGGGCTGATCTCAGAGCGGGGCTGGTATTGTGGAGGCGAACTGGTGGTGAAATATCGTGCGGCTCTTGAATTGTCCGACTCGAGAACTCGCTTGTGGCTCTCAGTGAGCTGCAGAAAAGCATTTTTGTTTTGATGCTCCAACCTCAAAAAGAGGAACCTCTCGGTACTGTTTTTCGTTTTTATGACCGACCTACATAACCCATCCATTAGTTGCATGGGGAGTTGATGGGGCACACAGATACTTCCTCAGAGTTTAATGAAATATCCACTTCCCCTCTTTTAACACAGCAGGCATTCAAGTGCTCCGCTTGAGGGCTTTTGTTGCCCCCCCCCCTCCTCCCCCCTCAGGTGCTAGCGCAGGAAATTAAGGGATGGATCCGTATGCGGCGAAGTGCTGATTAAGACCTGATGTGGCCCCGCAGCGCTCGCCGTGTCTCGTCGCTGACCTACGGATG
The DNA here is from genome assembly GCA_032164315.1 of Malacoctenus gilli. NCBI lineage: Eukaryota > Metazoa > Chordata > Actinopteri > Blenniiformes > Labrisomidae > Malacoctenus > Malacoctenus gilli. Next base: position 3,138,585 of record JASSRZ010000065.1, read on the forward strand.
GAGCACAGGAAGCCATCGATCACGCAAGACTTTATAGGTTGCCCCTGACATTTGCAATAAACATGAACATGACATTTACTCGCTGTGGGTGACTCATCTGCAGCCACTGGAAGCCGTGAGGAGACTGTACTGTAAATCTTACACGTCGCTTTGGAAATCACGGTGATGGATTAGTGCTGCGACTGAATTACATACAGTGTAATATGACGGACATGATTGGTTCTGAAAACAAAGTGTGATCTTTTGTACAAATGATTAATCATCTGCTCTGTGACATTGTTTTGCTTGTCAGGTAAGTGTTACGTGCTGTACACTAGAAAGAATCTGCATCATAATCCTTAATCTTCTTAGTGAACTCCAGCTGCTTAATTAAAGGCTTCGCTCAATAGAACACAAAGGCAATCCATCATAACAATGCGTGTTTATTGTTCTGCTTCCAGGAGTGCTTTGCAGTGTTGCTGAGGTTTGTATTTGTTATGTTTTTTGTCTTTTTAAAAAGACATTTTTCCATTTACATCCAACGGAGTAAGAAGCCTCTGTTACTCTTTCTTCTGGTTTTTAATCTAGACAGCAGATTTCCAACGTGATTGACAGAGATGAGTGCTGCGGATTCACCTGCTTTCAAGCGGCGCGGAGCAGCAAAGCACATCATCGAGCCTCTTGCGTGAATCATGGATGTGCCCTCTCAGGGACGGCTTCAGTTTCATACCAGGCTAGGATTCTTTTTCTTTTTTTTTTTTCTCTGTTCCCACCCTTTGATTAAAAAGAAATGTATTCAAGCCGCGTCGCATGTCTTCTTTAAACTCTGTGCAGAAAATCCTGGAAGCATTTGGCCCCTTAAGAAGCCTGTGCAGAGGAGATACTGTAACAGTGCAGCCTGGTTCAATCCACCCATCCATCCATCTATCGACCCACCCTCCAAGCCTTCAGTAATCTGGATGCAGGGTCTCGGGGTCTGATGCCTTTTCCATCTAACAAAAGCCAAAAACTAAGTTACACTTTGAGAAGGTAACTGGTGGAATTGAGACCATCCCACCAGTTTTGAATTCATAACCAGTCCATGTACTTCTCACCACTCTTCAGCTTTGCCAATGGTTCAAGATACTGGAGCCATGAAGCCTGATTGTGAAGCACAAACACCGTCAGCTGGTTGGTCCCTCCTGGGAGCGTTTGTGGACTCCAGCGAATGAGGAAAGAAAGAGCGTAAACATCACGGACTTGTTCAGTGGTCTCACAAAGGAGACAGTATGCTGTCTCCACTTTGGTCCTTCTGTCTCTTTGTCATCTTGAGTCGAATGAACCCCAGCGTGAGGTTTGGTTTTGGTTAGTGGGCGTTCCAACCTTTCAAAAAGTCCCGTGTTAGAGGAGTCGAAGCCGTGTTGTTAGAGATTGTGGTGAGACAATGGAATGCAATCCAGAACGTTTGAGAAAACAAATTCACCAAGTTCAAAAATATTGCACTCAGAAGTGTCTCGGGAGATTTGTCACAATAGTAGCTGTTATGTCTGTCTGTCATCCCGACCATTGAGAAAAGAAAAAACAAATAGTTTTTTTTATGACCATGTCTGAAGCCGGTGGTCTTGACGAATTCCTAAAAATCATTATTTTTTTGGCGTTGCATGATTGTTTCGGAGTTTTGCTTCCTGCCAGGTAAATATCAACGTTTGTCGTTTTTCTTTGCCATTACACCCATGTTCTTTTTCACTTCAGCCACTCTTTCGTCACCTCATTCAGTCTGACTTTAACTACCTTTAATGTTGGTTAGTGCTGCCTTGTGGCCAAACAAATGAATGCCCAAACAAAAATGACAGAATGAAGTTATTCCTTACCCATAAATGTGTTTATTCTTAATTAGAAGGCAAGCTGTCGAGGCCATGTTGCAGTTCTTGAGCTACTTTGATATATTTGTGCTTCTTTACTGTCCTTTATTTGTGTTTTTTTTCCTCTGACTTGGTTGTATATTATGTTTAGTGGTTGTTTTTATGGATCTATATTTCATGCTTTTAAATGCTTTACTTATTCATGTCTTATTGTCTTTCCTGGAGTTGTTTCCATCAGTCTTGAAGAAAAGCTGTATTTGTGTGTGCATCATCCATTTAGTCCACCATGTTGTCCTTTTTTATTTTTATCTTTCATTTTTTAACAACTGGACCCAGACATCCAGTAATAAGGCACTGATTTCAGAGTGAATACCTTAATTAATTGTGAATAAACGTTTGTGGGCGGGGGACTGCGTACGTGCGTGTGTGTACTGACGTTCGCCCCGCCTCCGGGTGCTTCGGCCAATCAGAGCGGAGAACGCTCGTTCGGGCCTCGCGACCAGCAGCAGCAGCGCAGAGAGGAGACGGTGGGGGAGGGTCACGTGTGTACACACTGTAGGGCTCCGCAGCACTCCAGCAGTAGTAAAGTCTGTAACGGTCGGCCCCTTTTCAGACCGAGCCTCGTCCGAAAAGTTAATACGAGAGGACCCGTTTGACTGAAAACTGCCGAAACGCCCATTTTTAGTCGTCAATAACGCGCGCGGAGCAGCAGCAACATTTAAATACGTCCTTTTCCTTTTCTTTTTTTCTTTTTGCTCGCATGAGACGCCCGAGAAATGCCCGTGGAAATGCTACATCCAAACCCAATGCCTCCGTAGGTTTGTCACCGAGCCAAACCTATACGTTTGCGGTGAGTTGTCCTCTCATTTCTATCATTTCTGTCCGCCAAGGCGAAAAAGTAGGTCCCTGGTTTCCTTCACCTGGGGAAAAAAAAGTGAGCAGGAGTGCGTGAGTGAGTGAGCGAGTGAGTGAGTCTGCCCCGCTGGAGGATGGCCAGACGTGAGAGCGGAGCGCCCGCAGCCGTGCCAACAAAAGCCGCAGGAACGGTAGAATAATAGGGGAAAGTCCTGACAGCTATCCGCGCTTTCATCTGCGTAGTCAAGTGTGATGAGTCGGTGCGCGCGAGGAAGACCGAACTGGGACCGCGATAAGTTGTTGTTTTCTTCCCAGTCCAGCGTGAGAAGGCGCCACGGCGTTTAACGACGCGTTTATATTTGGAAAACAACACCTGAAGACGTTTCTCACGGGATCGGCTTTCTGAGTGTGCGGAGGGAAAGTTGGAGCGGATTGATCAGAGGGCCCCCCAGAGGTTCTCAATGCGTGTTTATAGGCAAATACATCAGGCCATGAGAGTCACGATGGAGTGTTGTTGACACAAACAACACCGTATTGTCTCGTTGATACCTAAAGTAGTGGGATGTCAGTGAGTGTTCAGCTCACCATAAGCTGTGCTTATGTCTCGTCGGCTGCAAGAGGAAGTCTGGAACATCTGAGAGACTTGTGCATGTCTTAAAACTCCAAGCATCAATGCAGGATTATGCTGTATTCGGATCTATTATGATGCTTGATTTATCCAAAGAGAAACCAAGATCACCAACTAATTAGGCCGTAATTCACTCACTTTGTTTAGTTTGTCTTGTTCATCATGAGCTGCTTGCATCTTTATTTTGAGAGATGTCAAAGCATTTGATCATTAATTCATAACACATGACAACATACATTTTTCTTACTCATTAATTAAGCTTCAAATAGTGTTTTTGAAGTCATGGCTTGTACAGATTATGCTTGAACAATGATTCTAATCAGGGTTTTTCTAATTCGGGTTTTTAAGTGTGAACTATCACCGATATTAACTATATCTCACACCAGCATTTTTTTTTTCCTGTGTCGCCTTGGGGAGATAAGTCTCACCTCCCGCCAAATTAAAGGCTCCTCAAGATTTAGATGCTGCACTTGTTATCATCGGCTTCATCCATGTGACCGGAGGGGACATGGGCGTGTGCGGCTGGTGGGAGGGGGGGGGGCTTAATGGCCGTAAGCCTGCTTTGTGTTGACCATTGAACTCTGACTCTGTTGATGCCCCTGACAGTTCGCATGTTGCCGGAAAGAAGACAAGGAGGTCTGCTGAGACAGACTGTGACCTGTGTTTGACCAGTGTCTGTAACAAAAGAGGCCAGCCAGTAGGAAATACTGTCTCTTTAAAGATTACCTCACATTGTTTAATATTGCCGGCGCAAAAAATAGAGACCACCAAAACAGCAGTGACTTCTTTTTTCTTCATTATTTTATTGCGACCTCATCAGATTGTGTTGATAACATGGCTACAGAACTGGCAACCCCAGCCATCGTTAGTGATAACTCAAAAACACGGCAGTCCTAAAATTGGGTATAAATTACGGAAAATCTTTAGAGTTATTTAAAACCTTCTCACAGAATAGCGGATGCACATTAAACATGTTTGAGGGTGGTTATTATCGTTTGGCAGTTTCCGTTAAGCATTAGCATACACCTGAATATAAATCCCTAATTACTACTGTCTTATAAATGAGCTGCTTTTCCAAGAGTTGCGAGGAGATGAGAAGTTCACTCGACTGAGGCCGCTTGGAAGGAAGATGAACCGGATCTATCTCGACCACTTTCGCAAGTTTGGTGGATTTATGAGCTGTTTCTTGAAGTAAATATTGAGAAGTTCTTTGACTCTGCTGTCACTTCTCACCACTCCATCCCCGACACTGCTGTGTTGCCGCAACATGTGTGAAAGTGCGTTATCTAATCCTGTTTTTCTCTCTGTAGTATTTCTCTCGATGCTCCGCTGCACGTTGCCTCTGCAGACAAGAGCAACGAATCATGTGACATCACGCAGCTTTCTGAGAAGGGCCTGTAAATTCCAGTAAGGATATATGAGGGGTGTGGGCCCAGTATGTCACACTACTCGCATCAGCCTGCGAGATCTGGCTTCAAAACGCTGAGACGTCAAGCACGTGGGCGTCACTGTTACAAGATCATGCTTGGTGGGACTGAAGCATGCTACAGCAAGAGCCTCCCCCACCCCCCCACCCCCCTCTGGGAGTATTTAACTTAACCGCTTTTGACATGGAGTGGTGCAAAAAGTTCAGCCGAGGCTTAACCGAGTCCGTGGCTGCGCTCGGAGACGTGTCCGAGAGGAAGCTGACGGGGTTGTTTCAGCTGGCGCGTCGGATTTTCTTCAAGTACATTCTGCCTCATGCGAACTTGTGTCAAAAGACACGTTTGAATACAGAATTAAGTGTGCAAATCTGGAAAAATTAGCGCAGGCCTGCGAGTGACAGACGTGACTGACTTTACATGACAGCAGTGTTTTTTTATTTTTAAATCCAACTATGCTTGAATGTTCTGGGAGACAAGACCACACAGTCAAGACACCGTGTAGGCAGCACGCTTTGTTATTTGTTCTTTGGTTTGTTTGTTTTTTTCATCATTCAACTGAACCTGAAGGTCAGATGAGAACCTGCTGTCACACACAGTGACACGCTGGCCAAATGACAGCATAAAAAGCAGATCCTGGCGCTAAAGAAACAGAGACAAACATGAAAGAGGGAGCACTACTACTATATAACAGAGCCTGATAGGGACAGTATCTGGCTATATTCAGCATGAAAAGCATCATAAAGATGTCACGAATACACTCCCACGAGCTGCTGAGTGTATTGCCTGTTGTTTTGCTAATGCTAACAGCGTGTCCCTGACCTTCACCCGACCCCAACTGCGTCTCGTTCCAGCTGTAGTTTTGACAGACCGGAGAATGGACGTGGAGCTCAAGTGGTCCCTCATTAGCCTGAATTAGAGCAGACAGAGCTCGCGCAGTGTGAAGCGGCGCTGCCTCTCCCAGTCAGGACAGGAGGAGGCCTTTTTCTTTCACCTCGCCTGTTTTTTCCCTCAGCCGAGTGGAAAACTCCAGATTTCATTATCATGGGCTGCTGGCAAAATGTGCCGAGCTAAAGTGCAACGACTTTCCCAACACTCGGGTTGCCGTGGCCCAGAGTGAACTGATGCAGCAGCGGAGACTTATCGCTTCTGGGTCATTGCTTGTGGATGTGTTTTTTTTATTATGTGCAAAAACAAGACAGAATCATCCAAGCAACATTTAGTGGTTAATAGTTCTTAGCAGTTTATAAACACCTTTTTGGAATTTTTGAAACTGATCTAAAAAAGAGCCTCAACTAAAAAGATGATATAAGTTAGGATGGTCTCAGTGATCGTCACATCTAAAAGCAGCAGCAGCATTATTCTGTAGCTAAAACTGTCGTTTCTCTGCTGTCAGGTTCCCTCAGCGCTTCAAACAAAGGCACCTTCTTTTTTTCGTTTCTTTTTTTAATGCAGAGTTATGAAATCCCCCGTGGCTATCGGAAGCTGCAGAGTGAGCCCGAGCGGTAATGAAAGGGTGGCAGAGACGTCTTTATACAGCAGGTGCTAATGAATGGGGACAGCCAGCCCCAGTGCAGCGAGCGCCTCTTTAATAATCGCCGGCGCTCCGAGTCATTTTCTCCTTTAGCGATGAGAGGTTGTTTGAGGGCCAAAGGGTGAGCAAGTGGCATGGGACGAACAGGACATTGAGAGTGAAGGAGGACATAATCAATAGGAGAGGACATTTGATAATTATGTGTTTTTTTGTCAAGGTCTGTTTCAGTCAATGAGTCACAGAGCTTCTGCTGTAAGAGCCGTGTTTACAAGAGCGCGCTGACCAGTGCGAGGAGGCAGTTGGCTTTTTTTCTCTCTTCTTTTTTTGTGAAGAGTAACTCTACACTTCCTCCTGATCCACTTCCAGTCCCACTCTGAACTCCAGCCCCCCACTACAGTCTCATTAGAGCCGGTCAGAGTAGTATAGAGGAGGGAACTGAGCCCTTGTGTGCGTATGTGTGTCTGAGGCTTAAGGCCAAAACAAGCCCCTCTGTAGTGTTGTTACGTAAGCCAACGGAAGAATGTTTTCCCTTTACTGGCAAAGTTACTCATCCCCCTGAAAACAAAACTGCCTCCCTCCACTTTGTTCCAGGGTGTCCTCGGGGGAGGCTTTCCAGAGATTCTCTGCACAGAAAACGTGCATGTATTTATTTTTTTATTGCAATAATGTGCTTGCTCTTAAGGGAGTCACGCCTTATGAGTGCAGTTTTAGGAGGGGGAGCCAAACACGTGGCCTCCTGACAGCCAAACTGAGACTGGCTGGATTTGGGTGACCGATCCCTGGCGATACTGTAAAATTATGATCCTCCGACTTGACCATTTCCACTTGAATTATTCATTTAAAGCTACCTGAGTTAATTATGCAAAGGAGCATTATATAAGCCGTTTGAGTATTTGCAGCCCCATCAGCTTGCATCGCAGATGGTTCTGACGTGCCCCCCCAGCCCCCACCCCCCCTTTACCTTGCTCTGAACTCCAACCTGCCCCTCGGTCTCCACTGACCCTTCACCAGAGCCTGCTTCACGTTTCACTCTTTATAAATCCAGCCATCAGCACATGCCCTGCCCCCCAGTCGACTTGGCAGCAGCTCGAAGAGAAGACGAATGCGCGCCGAAGCCGCCCGTAAAGTGTTCCCCTTTATCTTGCTACTTGACCACATGAAAAGCACGAGGGCAGCTCAGCACAGGCGGCGGTGCCCTCGCCTGCAACGGTGACAGAGAGCGAACGAAAGGCAGAGGCAGAAGACGCTTGCCAAGGTGTCAAACAAGCGCAGTGTTGTGTTCCTCCACCAGAACAAGGGCCTCATTTGCTCCGGCCAGCGAGGAGAAAATAGTCGGTTTTTTGGGAGGCCGAGCGAGCAGATGAAACATATTGTGAGGCGTTTGTATTCAGCCAGTCAGATGCAGTGAAGTGAAATTAACAGTGTTACCCAGGGCATAATAGCCGAGTTGTGGCTGACGTGTTTTTATGTCAAGGCCTCGCTCGCTGCTGCTGCCAGCACAGAAACTCAAAACAGAGGGCTGAATACTGCTCATCAAGGAAAAGAAAACAACCCAGTGTTTCTATGTCCGATTACAGAACACACACAGACTCCAACCAAAGGAACATAAAGAGATGGAGGCTTACAATGGAGAGAAACATGACCATTATGCGGCTGAACTTTAAACCTCCGAGTTATAAACGGAGTGTTTCGGAGCTCCATCATTTCAAAAAATGATGTGAATTCTATCATTTTTTAAACACAGTTAACGTTTTCAGTTGTCAACTACGACTCAGCCCTCCAGCTGCAGTCAGTGTGTTCGACGTTGGCTTGTTGGGGAGGAAAAAGGAAAAAGAAATCGAGGTCTGGTCACAGGAAGTAGAATTAAAGGAAGGTTTATTTTGGAACATAAAGCTGTTGAACTGTAATTTGAGTCAGTTAAATTTGAGTTATGAAACTTGTGGTTTCTGAAATGTGACATGAAGATTCAGGCACTTTTTGTCTGGATGACTTCACAAAAGTGACTCTGCAGTGTTGGTTGGTATTAACAGTAGTTCATTTGGATGTTTTCTCTTCCTTAACATCTAAAACATAGAGGAATACAGTATGATTGAAACTATGATATACTTGCAGTATGTTAGTTCTCTATCTGTTGCAAACTGCAGTGAGTAACCCCCCCCCCCCAAATGTCTGCCCACAGACCACCCGTTGAAAGTGCTCGACCAGCATCCAAGCCCGCGATGTGGATCTGCCTGGTTTACAATGAGACGGACACCAGCGTGGACTTCCGGCTCTGCCAGGACTTCGGCCTCATCCTGTCCATCTTCTCCCTCGTCTACCTCCTGGTGTGCTTCCCGCTGGGCCTCTGCTACAACGTGCTGCTGGTGGCGGTGAACCTCTCCAACAAGGTGTCCATGACCATGCCTGACGTCTACTTCGTCAACATGGCCATCGCCGGCCTGGTGCTGAACCTGGTGGCCCCTGTGGAGCTGCTGAGCTCCACCTTCACCCGCTGGCACGCGTGGGAGTACAACAACGAGGTCTACATCACGCTGCTCATCCTCTTCAACATCTCGTCGCTGGTCATCATGTATTCCACCACGCTGCTCAGCCTGGACTACTACATCGAGAGGGCTCTGCCCCGCACATACATGTCCAGCGTGTACAACACCAAGCACGTGTGCGGGTTCATCTGGGGGGGCGCCGTGCTCACCAGCTTCTCCTCGCTGCTCTTCTACGTGTGCAATCACATCTCCACCAAGATGGTGGAGTGCTCCAAAATGCAGAACAAGGAGGCGGCCGACGCCATCATGATGTTCATCGGCTACGTGGTCCCGGCCGTGGCGGTGCTTTATGCTTTCGTGCTGATTTTGCGCATCAGGAAGGAGTCCACCCCCCTGGACCAGGACTCGGCGCGCTTGGATCCGTCTATTCACCGGCTGCTGCTCGCCTCCGTCTGCGTGCAGTTTGTCCTTTGGACCCCCTACTACATGACCCTGCTGGTACACACCGTCGCCGGGGCGCCGGGGTACATAGACAACACGCATTACTGGCCGACGTATTACTTCCTGAGGTGCGTGTCGAAGCTGCTGGCTTTCTCCAGCAGCTTCGCGATGCCTCTCATGTACAGGCAGATGAACAAAAACTTCTCCAGCAAGCTGCAGCGGCTGCTCAGGAGGCTCCACTGCAGAGACCAGTCCTGCCCCCACGAACGCTCCACAGTGCAGCAAGTGGTGACGTGAGAGCTCCTCCCGGGAGCTCACCCGCACCACCCACCCCCTCCCTCAGATCTAGCCACCCCTTGGCCCAGCCAGCACTTACCCCCCCGCCCCCTCCCCTGCAGAGCCAGTATCTGACCAGGCTCCCCTCACTGCTCTGGACTGTGTTAAGAGCGACGTAGCCAACTGTGGAATTTCCTGTCACCTTCCAGGACTTGATCTGATTCCTCCAGTGAGAGGACAGACCGAGCGAAAAAAACCACTAAGTGCTGCTTTTGTGTCACTGAGTAAAAGCTCTCCGCATGACACTTCGGCTTCTAGTTCAAGGGCGGTACATGTTGGCACCGTCCCCTCCAGTTACTCCCCAGCGCGGTGTGTTTTTTTTTTGTTTTTTTTTCCTGGAGCTTCACTCAGACAATAACAACACCAGCCTGTTAGCGGGGCACATGGAAGCGTTGCGCCGCTGCTGCGGTGGGTGTGGCTCTGCAGACAGCGCGCACGCTCCACTAATGCACGATGACCGCCTCGGTCTGCAGTCTCAGTTAGCTGCGAGGGGGATTTATTCTGAAATCATTGCAGCGTGACGCTATCTGTGAACACACACACACACACCAAACCAATAAGCTATGAACTGCAATGGACACGTGAAGACCAGGTCTTTTTGTTCATCAACAGAAGGAGTTCAAAAATGAGAAAAACACCTTTTAACTCAGCCAATGAAGAATCATATGTCACTTCCCTCCAGCGCGAAGCTTTTGTCACACACGTTTCCTCCACTGATCCCCGAACCACGTCGGAGCTAAAAGTAGGGGCTGGTATCAGTACGCGTTCTCATTCTTTCCACTGTCAATAAGGCTGCGCTCTGAGGTGGATCCACTCACATGCATGAAGAGATTATTGTCATGTGTCAAGAAGCTCCGCAGCAGGGTTGTTTTCTTTTTATTAAGTGTCAACACATCCAGCTCACTTTGAAGTCTCACACACACACACACACAGACACACACAATCAGATGAAGCGCTCGTGTAAAGGCTTGTATTCAGGGTTCAGACATAACCGGTTTACCTCTTGTGACCTCTGCTGAAACAACACAAACCCGGTCGCCACAAACAGGTCAGTCGACTCACGCCGACGCCACGTTGTCGGAGGCGAGTTTGTTCAGATTTACATCACAGAATCAACAACAAGAAATATGTCAGTCTCGACAAACTCTCTCTACGCGAACGTGACCCTTTACTTCACTGTCGCCGCCTGGTTTCGTGAAGCTGCAGGAGTCGCCACATGCGCGGCGCCTCATACCGGGTCAGCGCAGCCACGCGGGGTCGTATGAAGCCCTCCGAGGTGGCGGCAGGCGGCGTGTACATTCTCCAAATTGCAGGCGCGCTTGGGAAGTTTGCGTCCCGCGGAAAGATCTGAAGTCTCTCCCGCAGTCGTTCGTAAGTTACTGTCAGAATCCCAAAGCCGGTCGAGAGGCTCTGCTCGCACGCACCTGCGACCAGCGCGTCAGACACACACCCGTTTGAAGTGTATTGCCGCTCACATGCGTTCAAATGACATACACATTGGTTGGCGACGCTGCTCTCTCACCTCCAGCCTAATGAAAAGTGGGCCCATCATTCGTACACGATGTGTTTGGAGTCCAAAATGGGGACTCGCGCGAGGCCTGTCGCATCCCTGCATTAGATTCTTTTGAATTGCTTCTAAGGAGGAGCCGGTTCGCGAAGCGGTCCGTGAACAGATGTGAGACGGGGCATTCGCTTGTGAAGGACCATAGAAATGTTTGAATGTCAGTCAAGTTGTTTGTATTTGTAGACAGCTTACACCTTCGTATAAACAGCTCCGTCAGTGGCCGGGATTATTTCCAGGAGTGTGCTCACACTGTAAAACGGGAAGGACAGCCAAAACCATGATTGGATGTTTTTCATTGTTGTCATCCTACAACTCAGTGTTGTTTCTTTTCTTCTCCAGACGTTTCACTCAAAGGGTATTTTGAGGTTCGAATAGCTGTCCTTCGAGCTATTTCCGCTGCAGCACCACACCCTCGCTGATTTCCATCTGCAGTCAATCAGCAGGAAATGACGGCCGGTGAGGCGAGTGTTTACATTTCGTGCCGCTTCCCCAGAAACTCTCGGACATGTCGGGACGCGGTTAATCATTGAACCGGGGGGGGGGCAAAGTCTCGATACGAGCGGTTCGATCAGGTGTGGGGGGGTGGGGTGGGGGGGCGTGATCACAGGCGCATCCCGAAAAATTAGAACGTTTAACTTGGTTTTTATGAGTTATCACTTCTGGTTGGGAAACGAAACATCTGGTCTAATCTGTGGAGAAACTGTTTGATTTCTGCGACTGTCTGAGAAATTAGGCACAAATAAGGAAGAAATGTTTGAGGTTTTGAGTGAAAAATCTAAATTATGTGCAACTTTTGCTCTTTTAATCTTATGAAAAAAGTTTGTATCGCGTTCTGGTGTTCGAGATGCGTCTGTCGTTGCTTCACGAGCAGTTTGGAAACAGTCTGAAGCAACACTGACTATTGCTTCAGTGTTACACTAAAGTATTACCCAAGAATGTCAGAGAGTGATTCTGTGTTTCCAAACAATTTCACCAAAACCAGTTATCATGTCACTAATAGCTGTTAACAACTTGCATTGAAATTGAATGATCTTATCTCGAGTTTTTTCATTTTTATTTTTCAAACCGCGTTTTGGGTTTTAAAACAATAATTTATCCAGCATAAATTCTATATTATTTGTTCCAATCGTATTGTTTATAATAAAAAGGCACTCAACAGACCTCTGTATTTTATTTTGGTGAAATTTTGGATGATTATCATAAAGAGAATAACAGCTGCGCCGGTGTTGTTCAGAGAATATAAAAAGAATTGCTATATGTTGCTGCAACACCACCTGGGAGCGAAACACCCCCGGCCGTTTGATGCTTCCAATCGCCCGCTGACATCTGGTCCGTCTTCCCTCCGAACCTTCGTCTGGCTTTCACCTCCTCAGCTGTCACAATCAGCTCCCGCCACACGGACCGAGCCGCCCCAGAGAAAGGCGGGACCAAAAAGCGGCCGATCGCACTTCGAAGGTGGCGGCGCATCATCTCAAAGAGCGCCCGAACCCTCCCCCTCGTCACGACGCTCAACGCCTCGGAGTTCTCGAACGGGTGTCGGCGCCTTGCGGCCGTCAGGACTGGAAGGTCCCGAGGAATCGGCTCACTGATGCTCGCGTGTCCAAGCGTGTCTGTACAGAACGTGTATATATTGTATGTAAGAGATTTACAGGAGGGCGCCGCGCTCTGGGAGAAGCCCGGCGTTGTTCTCTGAGAGATATATTTAGATTGTGTAAGTAATCTGCCCCACTGTCCGCTGAGACAAAGACTGACTGAACAATAAACTAACATGGATACCAGTGATCCCTCTTATCTCTGTGAAATCTGCTAATGCATATGTTGGTGTGGACATATGCCGGAACATCTGCTGCGCCGTCTGCTGCTCGTTAACGCACGCCGGACAGTTTGAGCCGCTGCAACAAGTGAGGCGGCGCGCCGCGTTTCAGGAGGACGGTCGACATCTGTTGTGAAACAGGAAGCATTTTCACTTTATTTATTTAAGCTAAAAATGACTCGGGCGATAACACGCACGCAGTTGAATCTGTTTTTTTCACCCGGCTGACCTCAAGTCAGGTCAGGCGGGCAACCCCTCTTCGATAGGGTGGTGGGGACGGGCGCCACGGCTCCCCTCCTGCTCGCCCGCAATGCTGATGGCAGATAGCTGTCGGGAGGACCTTTTTAACGGCAGCACGCAGGCGGCGGACGACACCAGCAGCATTCCAGGCATTCTGGGGATTGTTGTGTCTTCTGTGGGTCTGACGGGCCAAGACTGCTGCCATTCACAATGGAGGAAAAAAAAACAACCAAAAAACCTGTAGTTGTTGGCGACATCTGATGACAATGCTGCACACAGCAAAGTTGTGTGACCAGCGACATTTCTTTTTCTTACTTAAGCAACAATAAATTACAGCATAAAACTAGTATAATCGTATTTTTCGCTGCTCATTGAGACCAACAACATGAAGGCCGTCCGTCAGCTAAAGCAGCATAAGACCAGTCAGGGAAATGTTGGAGTAAAAGGATGCAATCATGAGAAAATGGGAAATGCTCTTAAGCGTCCTTTGGGGAAAAATTAATCCGAAGGCCATCAAACTGGGAATCTGGAACTGGGCTGGTGGGAATTTTCATTGGAGGAAAGTTCAGAAAAGCTATCGGAGCATTTGTCTGCACAGCAACAGTGTTTATTAGCCTGGCGTTCTAAGCTGAGAGAAACAAACAATAAAAGTGACCAAAAATGAACTGTTTAAAGCATCATCTCATCCTGGATTTGTGATGGGTGGTGACGACGCTGTCCGACTTGTTGGCTGTGTCTTCGTTTCGCGTTCACACTCTGAAATGGGAGTCTCCCGAACGGGGAACCTTTCGAGTTCCAGGTTCCATTAACGCACCATATGCTGTGTGATTTCAGCAGGAGTGAGAAGACGCTGAGGTTAAAAATACAGATTCATAATTAGATGTGCTTGATGAGTCCCAACGGGGAGAGCCATGGTACTGTGTTTAGTGGTGGGGGGGGGGGGGGTTGCAGTGTCTGAGCTGTTTATTTCAGTGCACTGTGCTGTACGCATTCATAACATCTTGAGCTGAGACACGGAGGCAAATATAACAGCTCCATCAGCGGGGGGGAAGGCTCTTAAATCATACTGGCTACATCTGGAAATGATATGATAATTGAGTGAATTAAACATGGTCGTCATGGTTGCAAGTTTTTTTTTTCTCCCCCTACTCCTGGGGGGGGCTGAAGTTTTTTTTCAGGGCAACACGAACCAGCAGTCTGGTGTAGTTCCGTCTCTTTCGCGCTTTTAAATTTACATATAAAGAAAAAGGAACCTAATCATGCAAAACAGGGTTCAATCATTCAAAAGACAGAAAAGATGATTTTGGTCCGTATTCCGGCAAGGTGGGACGACGACATGAATGCCGATGAAGTCAGCACACCTCGGCAATACCACATGCCGCAGATTAATGCCGTAACTCTCTGTAAAACTCCCTAAAAATGTCTTTGCTTGTTATCGCCGCAAAAGGTCAACACAGTGAAACCGACGCAGTGTAAATGAACTGCGTGTCACACGACAAGTCCCCCCCTCCCTGGTTGTTTCCTTCGTGCTACAGTGTCAAAGCGTGAAGCTCTGGGCTGCGCCCACCTCCGCCTGCAGACCCGCTAATGCTGACACGACGCAGTTTTTTTTTTTTTTTTTAATGCGCTACATTAGTCTTAATGTTGTTTTTCTCCCTCCGAGGTCCCAGCCAGACCAAAAGTATGAGGGTCAACCGGAGTCGCGCACGCAGCATCAAACAGGCGTCAGACCACCTACGAAGGCGGAACATTTGGCTCGCGGCTTCAAATGTTTCACTTGGCTGTCGGAGCACGTTTCACACACAGCCTCGGACCACCATTGTTTGGGTTGTGTTTTCTTTTTTTTCCCCCCTCTTATTATGGGTAAAATCGCAGCTGCGTGATGTGAAGACAAGGAGAATGTGCAGGTTACAGTGTGTTAGAGATGTGTTGGCGCCGCGTGCATGCTGTCAGAGAGGGAGGGAGGACGGATGTTGCCCTCCAACCATTCAGGCTGGCAGGAAGGAAGACGTGTGAGGGCCGGACCCCCGGAAGCAGAGCGACACTGAGGAGCGTTTGCAGCACAGAGCAGAAGATGCTCATAAGCGGGACGGAAGCAAATATTCAAATCCGCCCTTTAAACGCAATTGTTCAGTTCGGTAATGAGCAAAGTGTGGGCCCTGAAGGTGGCTGCGTTGCCAGATCTTGCAGGAGGAGAAAGCAGCCAGCTCTTTCAAAACAGGCCCAAAACAACCTCAACAGGGGACCCACCACACACCACAAACAAAAAGAGCTCATTTGATTACTAGTTTTATATATATATAGATGCAATTGAATTTAATTTGTGGTGAACTGAAGCACACACAGTCAACCAAATCCAGTCCAAAGCAAAAGATTCGACATCGTCATACAGTTGAAAGATGCAGAAACATCCTCGAAGTGAAATCAGTGGTGAATAAATCTGTTCCCTCATCGTCTGTCTGAACCAGTTTTGCTCATCAGATGACAAAGGGGCACGCCCCCCCCCTCCCAACCAAGCACCAACCTCTGCCCCCCAAATAAGGGATTCTGCTCCGTCTATTCTTCTTTGTAGCCGTTGCGAGGGACAGAGCAGCAATTCCTCCCAGCTGTGGGCAGTGCTGTCCTTGGCTTATCCGCGATCTCCGATGAATCCTGCAGAGCGCAGCGAGGGCTTCAGGGAGGCGCGCTCATCGCTGACCCACCACATCACTCCTGCTCGGGGGAAACAAGTGGACCGGGGCAGATGCTTGAAACAACAACCCGCCCTTCCACCCTCTCTCTCCGTCTCACACACATATGAAACCTGTTCTCTGACATGTCTCCTCCAGAGGACGGAGCAGGAACAATAAACTCCCGGCTATCGCTGAACATCAGGGATGGCGGCGAAAGAGACGGCGCGGGGCGGCCGGCCGGGGCAGGATGTTCCTGTCAGGGTTTTGTGGTTGTGGCTGTGGGAGATGCTGGATTGAGCCAGCAGCACATCAGACTGGTAAGTGGAGGCAGATGAACGTGTTGCCCCCCCCCCCAAAAAAAAGACCTCCCACTTTCACTCCCCCAACCGCAAGCAGTTAAATCCCACTCGTTCCCATTAACAACACTGGTAGTATTAGTGTGTTCATTAGGTGTCACTGGATGAGGAAGGATGTGAGCTGTTTTTTTTGGTGGAAAAAGTTTAGGAGTGTTGAGGTGGGGGGGAGGGGTCTATCGTGGGGTGGGGTAGGTGGGGGGCTACATCTATCAGAACCATCATCCATAGGAACACATCTATCAGTTTTGTCTCATGTGCAAATGAAGCAGCTCACAGTGAGGGAGGAGTCATCTCAGGTAAGGTTGAAGCGGGCGTGCCCAGACCAGACGATCGCAGCAAATCACACCGTGATGATAAAGGCCTGAAATAGGATCCTGCGGTTTGGTAATTAAGAGAACACATGACATGTTTGATTCTCATCCTGTTTATCGATGTGATCTAATTGTTTTTTCCATTCACCTCTTGTCTATACTGGTTACCTGTCACGACATATCGGTCCATTTCTCATCTCACTCCATGCCTGTCAAACCAGTTCCTATGAGATCACGTCTCTTCTGTTGTTGTTTTTTTCTTCTTTTTTTTCATTCCATCTCCTCCAACAACAATGTTCTGTTTTGTGCCAGTGGGGCCACCCAGTGGACATCATGTGGAAGTGCATCCACCCTGAGTTTTATAACCCGTCTGGAAAAGTCCTGCAAAGAGAGAAACTTAAGCTCCATGTGTGAATTCAATGTCATGGAGATCCTGAAGAGAGAGAGAGAGAGAGAGAGAGAGAGAGGTGGGGGTGGAGGGCTGCAGACAGTTTGCTTGCTCCCTTTATAAGTGACTGCAGAAAGATGTGGAGTAGCAGCTCCTTTAAATGTAAATGTTTTGGGGTTTTTTTTTTGTTTTTTTTTAAAATCTGCAACACGTTTCAATCCCACGTAATTTCAGAAATTGTTGGCATGTGAAAACTTTCCGTAATCCGGAGGAATCCCAGAATGAAGAACACAACGACGCATTTAAGATCAGTGATGTGATAAATGATCCAACAAGTCTGATTTCCTTACAGATTCAAACACTGATGAACCACAGATGGGTTTTTTTCTGTCTGAGATTTCCTATTCGCCCTAAAACTTGAAGAAAAGTGTCTTCATTAGGCCGTCTCACTTTCTCGCCTGCTTCTCTCTCTCTTCTCCCCTCCTGTCTTTGAGACTCTCCGGCACCTTTCCACGCGACTGACCAAGACATCCCTACTTTCCCCTTATCTGTGTGAAGTCATGCAGACTGAATAAGTAAGATTTCAGGTGGCTCGGAGGAAAATCTCACAAATCGGCCTCCCCGTACGACCTCGCGGGCACCCTGCCCTCTTCCTGCTCCTTCCGAGTGGTTGACTCGACTTTCTCCGACAAGCAAAATCCTCCTTTCTGACTCGCCGAAACCGCCCGGCGCCGTCCTCCCGTCAAGAAGCACCCGAGTATGTGCCAGCTCGGCTACCAGCCGCCGTGCTGACCTCGCCCTGCGCTCTCAGTTTGTTACAGCCGCTCTATATTCTGCAAATCAGCCCCTCTCAGACATGAGGCTTCTCTATCTGCCTTTTTTTTCCAGTTCATCCTTTCACCTCTCCACGTTCTACTTGTTCATGCAGCGGACATCGGACTCAGTGTCACTGGACCTCCTCGAGGAGTCTTGTTTTGTTTGCGCCTATTTTGAGGAGCGGTACGGTTTTTTACACTTGACCACCTGTGACCCACCGAAGCCATCGGGAGCAGGCAAACAGCCACAAACAGGACGGCAACTCGTGCAGGTCAGCGGAGGGACGCACGACGCCAAAAGGCCTGGTGGGAGGATGTGAGGTAGGGTTCTAAGACTTCTCTACTTTGCTGGAAAGAGGCGCTGGAGTTCGAAAAGTTCACCTCAAAGGCAATTATTTTGAAGGGATTCACAAGCACGAGTACTATTGTACCTGTGACTGCACCTGCATTAGTACAGAACTGGCTGAAGGCCTCTCAGAATGAGATATGAAATTATTAACAGCTGATTCATGAGAACAGTTTACGAAAAATCCCAGTTTCAAGCTCTTATTTTGGTAGGTTTTCCTAAATTTAAAATATCTTAGTCTCTAATTTCGGGGCCTCAAACTCTTCCAAGTCTGCATGTTTGGCATCTCTACTCTAATTTTTTTCCCCCCCATTTCCGATTGACTCTCATTTCCCGCCCTCATGACAAATTTACCAAGACGTCACTTTGCCCCAGAGTCAAATATTGGTCTCTCACATTGGTGTCAGCAGCTTTGTGTACCCCCTCCCCACCACCACCACCACCACCACTTTTGATAGTGCGTTCACTGTGGAGACTCTCTGTCGCTGTCACGATTGCAGCCCCGGTGCTGGTTGCTTAGCGCTGCCGGAGGAGCCGCGGCGCCGAAACCTCCAGGCAACCCTGCAGCACCGGCCCCCGTCGAGCTGCTCTTCCTGCTCCGACTGTGTCCAGATGAAACGATCCTCCTCAGCTCACACCTGAAGGAAAGCCGACCAAGAACACTGAGGTTCATCAGGATCGCAAACTTATTTCTGTGGTGTTTATTCAGCTTGAGGATAAACCTACCTGACCTCACTCGCTGAGCGCTGGATTTACAGGATCGATAGATCAGATTCGATGTTTGTCACTTTGAATTAAACGGGCCGACAAAATGAACGAGTGAATCGACTGTCAAATCCCACCTGATGTAGTCACACAGGTTTGCTCTTTAATAACGTCTGCACAGTATCAATAAATGAAGCTGGACTGCAGCAGACAGACAGCCGACGGAGGGACAGCACACGGACCGAGACCACATCATCGTCTCTGCAGCCACAGTTTTGGACATATGAATTAGTCCAACTCATGCTTATGTTATCGCCCTTGCCCAGAAGCAGCGGGCCCTCTCTGTTTCCCTCCTATTGGACGTGAAAAATCGCAGCTTTTAAAGCCTCCTCTGTATTGACAATGAAAAATAAATGAGCAGGTGTGTGTTTATGAAATCCGACCGACGTCAAATCAAGGCCATGGCGACTGTGTTTACCTTCGGGACTGATATCTACACAACCCATGTGAACAAATAGTGTAAAAAAAAAAAAAAAAAGAAGAAGAAGAACCAAAACAGCTCAAGTGTGTTCTGTAAAGAGGAATAAAATCCCTGCTAATCAGCCAGTTCACGACCTCCAGCTGTGAAGGGATGTCTCCCGAATCTGTGGAGGCGCAGGATTTGGTGAAGCATGGTGACAGACCACGGGTGACAGATCATCCCTTGCCTTCCTGTCTCGCCCGCCCTCCTCTCATCCCCAGACAGGGTTGGGCCAAACAGCAGGTGGTGCAGAAGAGAAGCCCGGACATGGGATTTACAAATCTCTGACTTCTGCTCTGGACAAGCATGGAGGAGCAATAAATCCCAAACAGAAAGTAAGTGCAGCTTCTCATCGTCTCTGCGACGTCTTTGCAACTGTTTGCGGTGGTTTCCTTCAGCTGATGTATTCTTTTTTTTTTTTGTGTGTGTGTGTGTGTGTGTCTACTGTCCGGTAAACAAACAGTGCGCGGTGAAAATGTGGGTGATGCACAAAGGACACGTTGTCTGCATCTGTTCACAGACCTTCGATGGGACGTGAGTTTTAAGTCGAGTGTGAATCAGGCCTTTTTCCTTGAGGTCATCTCAGGTGCAGGGCTTGTGCACTATGTCATCGTCCAGCTGTAAATCCTGCTTTATTGTGCGTCTGGAGAGTCTGACTGCAGGGTTGTTTCAAGAGAGCCTTTACAATCCCACTGATTTTGAGAGGAAATGCGCAGCTCACGAGAACAAACTGGCCCTGACGAATGCTGGGACTCTAACAGTCAGCGTGTTTCGCTTTGAGAATCGACCCCACCGTGTGTCGTGATCGTGGAGTTTGGCGTTTTGCTCAGCCGCTCCATCCATCCCTCCTCTGCTGCTTTCATGTGCGCGTCTCGAATCATCGCTGCGAAGACTCCTCTTTTAATAAGAGTGCATTAATATTGCAGCGGGTTTCCTCTGGTGGAAGTAAAGCCCCAAGGTCCGCGGATGTTCGCGAAAGGTCACGGTTGCCAAAACAGAATATAGTCTTCGTCTAGTCGGGGGGAAAAAAGCGGAAGATTTTGGGTCAGACGATAGTGAGGAAAAGCGGGAGAACTGATTCAGGGAAAACCGTGGACCAACTCTGTGGTAAACACGCGCACACCCGAGTCAGACATGTGTCAGCCGGAGCAATCAAAACGCGGCGGGTTCATTAAAAATTGAATGGAAAGTGTTTTTTTTTTCATCTCCCGTATTAATAATCATCAAGTCTGGAGGAAAACGATTGGAGTGTGCTTGGATTGGCTGAGGATTTTGAAGGAGGATTTCAATGCATCTGTTTAAGCCTGACGCCTGAATGTTAATGTGCCTCCGAGCTTGTCTGCCAGTTGTTTTCATCACCTTTTAAAACTCCCCTCATTGTGGGCTTATTCATCTTCGACGGCATCTTGATCGCCACCTTTGTTGGTGCCCATATTCCTCCAATTGAAGTCGTAACTGTTTTCTTTCGAGTGTTCGCTCCTAATGATGTCCCGTGTTGTGGTTTCTGTCCCCTCAGCTCAGGTGTCACCGCCACAGCGTCACTGGCCGAGGCGCGCTGAATAAATATGCGCCTGGATTTGCAGACACAAAGCGGCCCTCGAATCAGATGACCGAAAAGGGGAGGAAGGCGTCTGCCCGCTAATCTTGGGACCTCCGTTTGGGCGGTTTCGAATGATCGGACTCAAAGGTCGAAGGTCGAGCTGAGCCATGGGGGTGCGTCCGTCCGCCATCAAGAATCTGCTCGTGGACGAAACCTGATGTCACCGTGGGTTTTTCGAAGCGCATCAGCGCTTGACTCCGCTCACCAGAGAGCATAGATGGTTTTAACGAGACCAAACTGGGAGCTGACGGCGTTTCATCATGTAGGAGCTCCAGGCGGCGGACGCGTGGCCTCTGATTTCGGACGGGCGCAGCACAGCCAGCATGGAAGCACAGGCGGCGGCCTCTCTGGCCTGGATGTACGCGAACAGTACAGAACAAATGAACGCCTCGGATGAGTTCAACGCCACCGACCTGAGCGAGAGCTCGGACAGGTACCAGTCGTACGTGGTGGGCCTCTTCCTGTCCTGCCTCTACACCATCCTGCTGTTTCCCATCGGATTTATCGGCAACATCCTCATCTTGGTGGTGAACCTGAACCACAGGGAGAAGATGACCATCCCCGACCTGTACTTCGTCAACCTGGCCATCGCCGACCTCATCCTGGTGGCCGACTCCCTCATCGAGGTCTTCAACCTGAACGAAAAGTATTACGACTACGCCGTCCTCTGCACCTTCATGTCCCTGTTCCTGCAGGTCAACATGTACAGCAGCATCTTCTTCCTCACGTGGATGAGCTTCGACCGCTACGTCGCCCTGGCCGGCTCCATGAGCAGCAGCCCGCTGAGGACGATGCAGCACGCCAAGCTCAGCTGCGGCCTCATCTGGATGGCGTCCATCCTGGCCACGCTCCTGCCCTTCACCATCGTGCAGACGCAGCACAGGGGCGAGGTGCACTTTTGCTTCGCCAACGTCTTTGAGATCCAGTGGCTGGAGGTCACCATCGGCTTCCTGGTGCCCTTCTCCATCATTGGTCTGTGCTACTCCCTGATCGGCCGAATCCTCGTGAGGTCCCAGAAGCACCGCGGCCTGTGGCCGCGCCGGCAGAAGGCGCTGCGCATGATCGTGGTGGTGGTGCTGGTGTTCTTCATCTGCTGGCTCCCGGAGAACGTCTTCATCAGCATCCAGCTGCTGCAGGGCACCGCTGACCCCTCGCGGAGGACCGCGACCACCCTGTGGCACGACTACCCGCTCACGGGCCACATCGTGAACCTGGCGGCGTTCTCCAACAGCTGCCTCAACCCCATTATCTACAGCTTCCTGGGGGAAACCTTCAGGGACAAGCTGCGGCTGTTCATTAAGCAGAAGGCCAGCTGGTCAGTGGTAAACCGCTTCTGCCACCACGGCCTCGATTTACACCTCCCCGTCCGCAGCGAAGTGTCAGAGGTGTGACTGCTATAAAAGGGACAATTATCGCAAAGCGGACGCCTCAAGTTTCTCCGTGTCAAAGTTAGAAATCGGTTTCCCCGCGAACTGTTCTCAGCTTTGTCGCAGGCCGCCGCCGCGCCAGTTGATCTGCTCACTTTCTGAACAAAAAAGAAACACCAAAGCACCAAGAATGTACCTGAAGAAGGTTGAAAGTGACTCCATGTGTGTATCTATTCCAGAGAAAACAAATGCACATACAGTACATAAAAGCTCATTTTCATGTTTAGCTGCACATTTGTTTTTAATTGTTTGGCTTTTTTTCCATTCTACACGAGGTTATTGGTGTTTTTGGAGGCAGAAAATTCAATGCTAATGGCCAAGTCAAACGTCAGGACCTGAAGTTGGAGCGCAGCCAAGGGGGCAAAGGTAACTGATGAATAAACAAGTGTCTGTGGATAGGCCGCCTTTCATTTCGAAAGGCAGGTAATTAAACACTGCACAACAGGTGCCTCAAATCTTCCCTGAACTTTTTGTACATTTAAAATAATAACTGGTGATTTACTGTTGTTTGGCAGTGAGTTGCAGACCAGCTTCCATCAAGACTGAAGTTAGTAAAAAAAAATTAATCAGCATTAATAATGTGCCACTGATAAATACCCAACAAATGTAATAATTCAGCGTTGTGAAAAAATCACAGTAAATAGATCTACTATTTCTCTGACTGTAAGAAAAAACACATACATTCCGTTCCTAATAAAATTCAACAAAATGTTGATCACCGTCACAGAAAACAGTGAAGAAAAGCACAGTAAACTGTACTTTACTGAACTGCTACAAAAAACAAACGAATACTTACGTGTTCAGGACTTGACAGCATGGATGTGGCCCTCGGAGGGGTCATTTTTCTTCAAGCTTACGTGTCAAAAGCTGGATTGGGATCGATGCTGAAAAAAACCACACTGACACCCTCTGATAGAATGAATGATATCATCTGTCAACAGCGTCATGCAACACCAAACAATGTGAAACCACCTCAGGACATCAACTAGTTGGGGAATGAACAGAAGCAGCTTCAAGAGGCGAACTTTTCTTTTTCCCCCGAGACGGACCAGCAGCAGTTCCTCTGTGCTGTAAACTCCGATATTAAACACGTGCTGTAACTGCAAAGGGAACATTCAAACACATGTTTCCATTGTTAGACATAACAAATGTCACTGCA
The DNA here is from genome assembly GCA_032164315.1 of Malacoctenus gilli. Lineage (NCBI taxonomy): Eukaryota > Metazoa > Chordata > Actinopteri > Blenniiformes > Labrisomidae > Malacoctenus > Malacoctenus gilli. The sequence continues at coordinate 3,162,019 of JASSRZ010000065.1, forward strand.
TTCTAACCAGAAAAAGCATGTCAGCATAAAGCCACATTCGTCTTTCCCTCCCAAAACGAGCCTTGCATGCATTTTGATCGCGGTCAAACTTCGATTTCAGTCAGATATCGTCTACAATCTGATCTCCTTCTCAGAAGCCCGTCGGCCGGGCTTATTTCGGAGCTGTGAGAATGAGTGAGGGCTCATCTCAGAGATGACTGCAATCCGCCGCGTTATGACCCCACTTGTCAGTTCCTGTTAGCATGATGCCGGAGCAAAGAGGCAGGTGTTGTTTTGCCGGGAGGGGCGCCGGACTGAGTAAACACATCGTTCAGCACTGACACCGCGAAGCTGCGGCGCCACACGCCCCGGCGTACGATCGAAGGGGGGAGGTCTCAAACGCGCGCGCGCACGTGGCCCCGGTGTCATGTCCGTTAATGAGCCCAATCAGTATTTGGTCTCCACGTCAGTGCAAACAGCTGTATAGTCGCTCATAAATTGATTGAATTGGGACACTGACCCCAGGTTAACGCGACACAGATTACCAGGCTGCATGCGGCAGCAGGAACACCTTCCTGTTTGTCCTCATCGAAGCCCAAGAGCAGAGTTTCATCGAAACCAGTCACAGAGGTTCTTGGTCAGTCACAGCAAACACTATTTATCCTTTTTCAGTCGAATTTAAATAAATTCTTCAGATCAGTAGTCGTTACAGTCATGGAATATAACAGCATGAGGGAAATGTTGGTTGTTTTTTCTGGTTTGTCTTACAAACAATGTGTGCAACAGGTGTCTATGTTGAGGCCTTTCTGGAAATGTGGGTTCGACAGCGGAGCCTATTTGGCACCAGGTTCGCCCTCCACACCTTGGTGGAGGTCGGTGCGTCGGTCGACAGGCTCTGTGCATCGCCAGCCCGCCGCGCTCCCCGGTCGTGCACCAGGCCGCCAGATAATGGCGTGACAAGGAAGAACAGGAGTCCAAACCGCAAGCTGTTATTCCAGCTGCAGGAGTCCCGGCAGCCTGGGAACGAGCGGCAGTGCGGGGGGATTATTCCAGCGGTTGTTTATTAGAGCTCAGCAAGAAAAAACAAAACAACAACAACTGGTTGTGGTTCCTGATGCTGAAGATTGTTCTGATGGATGTTTCCATTCCGCCGCCATTTTTCTTCAACTGTCTTCAGCCACGAACTCGCCGCGCTCTGCTTTCTTCACGTTTCATCCATTACTCATAACACAGAGGGGTGGGGGGGGGCTTTGAGCAGGCTCTGCTCGTGCATTTCATATGCAACGCACATTTTGACATGCGGGCCGTGCGCCACTCCGTGCACGCCTCTGTCAGTGCACCGCGGGGCACGAAAACAGGAAGGCGGGCAAGTAATAATGCAATGAGAGCTGTCAAGTTCATTGATATAAACAAGCAACACCTTGACTGCGGAGCTGAGACCACTCTGTGCTAAGCCTCCCCCCGGAGGAGAGGCGCGGGACATCTTAGCATCAAACACACACACACACACACACACACACACACACACACACACACACACACACACACACACACACACACACA
>JASSRZ010000065.1:3163660-3185486 GCA_032164315.1 Malacoctenus gilli
ACACACACACACACACACACACACACACACACACACACACACACACACACACACACACACACACATACACACACACAGCCGAGATACTGTGAGAAGAGCCTGACAGTGAACTGTGTGAACAGCTGAGCCTACTGAGCGAGGTTAAAGGTTTGTGGTGGCTGACGTCACAGAAGGAAAAAGGGTGTGACTTTTCCCCCCGCTGCTTCCTTCAGAGGACGCTAAAATGCAACAGTAACTTTCTGAGCAAATATTCCGCGCGGCAACCGGGGATCAGAAGTTCTTTATCCTTCAGTTGCTCCTGTCAAGAACAGATTGTTGATCTTTCTTAATAAGACACATGAACCCATTTTTTGAAGCAAAATGACACAAACTGAGAGAAAAAAAACCCCTCAATGTAAACAATGCAGAAAGCAGCGAAGACATGTTTTACCAGCATACGGGGAGAAACTTTGGTGAAATCTGACATATGAAAGTGCAAAAAAAAAGATGAGGCATCACCTTTCTGATTTGCATTTACCATCAATATTTAATTGACTATTTAAATTCATGACTAATGAGTTATGGCTCTAAGTATTTATGTTGAAGAGAGTTCAAAGAGCCTTTCAAAATAAAAGATCATTAAATCATGTTTTGTTAGCATTTTACAGTCTCTAAGATGTGCGTTCCTTTATTTCATAAATAACAGAGTTGTTATTGGAGTATGATGATGGGAGCTGCCTTATGAGCTGCCCAAAATAAACCAGTCGCAGAAAGGTGAGCAGCCCAGAATGTTGTCCTTATGTATGAACGGTGTAGGGGTGTGTGTGCTGGAGGGGGGGGGGGTGTCAGAGTAATTACCACTGGATTGTCCAAAGCTTATGCATAATTATACGGCAGTGCATTTGGTGGAGCCGAGCAGCTGAATAATGGATTGGACGTATAATTGCATTTGTACATTAAAATCCTTTACATGGAAAAAGAAAAAAAAAGAAAAGAAAAGAAGCAGGGGAGGAAAGATTAGCTCGAAAACCGAGCAGGGGAGCAGCCCGAGGTTCAGATGCTTCAGCAACGATCGCAGACAGGCCGAGCTCACCGCTCACGGTCAGTGTGTGGAATGCTGAAGGAAAATGAAGAGAGAAAACTTGACTGCTTGCCACACACAAAAAAGGAAGGCTCAATGTTTAAGTGACAGAGAAAAAAAGGACAGAAAAACTTCACCAAAAAAAAAAATCAACGTTTCAACTTCAAACAACCGATCTAAAACCACATGACGAGGCATCTGTATATTGAGTCAATCCCGCAAAGAAACCTTAAACATGAGACCACCCAGAAAAAAGACCACATGTCTCCAGTGAGGAAATGGCACACTTTTCACACCCCTCCTACTCCAAAACACCTTCAACTTAAATAAAGCTGTGATTTAACCAGGAGGCGTGTTTAGATACAAATGAAACACAATCATTGATTCTTTCGTTTAAAAAAAAAAGGTGCTGTGAGGGAGAAATAATTAAATCAAAGTATTTCTGTTTGTTTTTCAGACTCTCATCAGGAAAAAAAACCAACAACAAAATTGCCAGAGATTCAGAAAGGCTGTTTGTTTTTTATTTGAAATTAGACAACCTGGATCAAATCTCATGATAGTTACTTGTTGGTAGTGACAGTCTTTGGAAAACAATATAGACAACCAAGATGTCAACAAAAAAAAATCGTTCATTGAAAGTTTTTGGGGTAAACAGTTTCAAAACAGCTCCCAAGCGACCACAACGTGTTGAAACAAACGATGCTCGGGGGCCGCGTCATGTTCCGTCTGTGCAGCGGCCTCTCGCGTCTTCCTTCGGTAGCTGCAGTGCGCTGGCACGCAGGCGGACGTGCATGCACGCGAGCAACAGATCCGAGCGCATGCGCAATTCATTGTTTTGACTGAAAATGCCGTCGGTTTCGAAAACGGCGGCCAATGCGTCTCCTCAAACCGAGAAACCTACCCACTATACGTGAGTAAAGCTGCGGCGCGGAAACAACTTAGGTGCTCGGCGCAGAAACCTCCGCGGGGACGTGCATCCCCCGCGCGCTCGCATTTCCAGCATTCCTCAACTGTGCGTGTGATAAAAAAAAAACATGGTGCTTTTCCTGGCTTTGTGACTGCCTAACGTTACATAGCAGACAGCGATGCACGCTAACGACATCCGCGCTATTGCAGGAAACGCGCACATTTTAAAGGACCGAACTGGCGGAGCGCTCGCGGTCGGACCCTTCTCCTCGTGTTTCGCGGACGGAGCGACCGGATTTGATGAACTGGTTGAATATCGTTCGGTCGGTCGCCTGCTAAATGATTAGCCAGGAACTCGCTAACCAGTCTGCTTGTAAATAGCTCGGCCTTATTTTGAGTTCCCCTCTCGCTACGCACTTTTATTGACGTACGCTCCGGCGCGCCGAACTGCGCCTACGCCTGGAGTCGTGCGTAACTCGCGCCGGGAATGGCGCACCAACGCCACTGACCCAAAATAATAAACTGGGGCTGCAGCTGCTGCAGCTAACGCCACACCAAAACTTTTTTCTTCTGTCTCTGTTTTTCGCTAACTCGTTAGCATTCACGCTACTTTGTTTCCCTGTCGTTTGTGTCGTCTCGCTGTTGCAGATACTTGAAGGAGTTCAGGACAGAGCAGTGCCCGCTGTTCCTCCAGCACAAGTGTACGCAGCACAGACCCTTTACGTGCTTTCATTGGCATTTTCTCAACCAGCGACGAAGGCGACCCATCCGGAGGAGAGACGGCACTTTCAACTACAGCCCGGACGTCTACTGCACGAAATACGACGAGACCACAGGCATCTGCCCCGATGGAGACGAGTGAGCTTTGGTTTCTTTTTCCGCTTGGAATCGGGCAGGCAGTCCGTGGAAAATGACTCCACATGTCACAATGCAGGCTGCTGGGATGTGTGTTGATGGCGTGTCTGAGGGGGTGCAGACAGACAATTTGGGTGATTTGGGACCCCTCTTAATCGGCGTGGACACGTATCGGTGCCCTGGGAAGCTTCAGTTTGGTTCCAGTGTGTCATTTCTGGCTGAAACGAGTCGTGATGGCGCTTTGTTTACTCCCACGTCAACAGCATCAGTCTGCTTCGAAGATTAAATTCGGTCCTATTTTGATAGAAGCTGAATGTTTGTCCGCTTTTCCTCCCTGATCAACAGCTAAGCATCTTTTGCAGGCCAGAACAAAACAACATCATTCCGACTGCATCACAGACCTGTTGATCTCACAGTTTTCTTGCATTTCAACGGCAATAAACAAATTGAAACATGAGGAAGAAGAATTGGCTATTTGCTTCATGAAACATCTGCAGCAATATTAGCAGTGAGTGATGGAGACAAACTGTGTGGACACTTGTTGCTTGGCTGTTTGGCGCCGTATTCAGGGGATCCGATAGTTTGTAAATAGCTGGAGAGCAACACGTCTGGACAGCAGAGTCCTGCAGAGACGGTCGAGATTGAATGGTCCACACGGATGTTAAAACTCGACGATGGGGAAAAAAACTGAGCTCTTTTAGTGGTTTGTCCTAAACCAGGCTGTGCCCACAAACTTTCCTGTGAACACACTGCATTATATTGGAGGGATCTGATGCTGTGTCACTTGTCGTCAGTGTTGTACAATTAGGCCCTCAGTCGGGCTTTGACTTGCTGAAAGTTGTTGACTTTTACCTCAGTGTACTGCATGGAAAATGTACGCAGTGTAAACATCTAAATACATGTGAACCGTGGGAGCTGAATGAGGCTAAATCCAGTTTCACTGCATTTCATGTCACTTCACATCAGAATTTTTCTCCGTTTTCTGGGGATTTCACATCATTTTCACCTTTTTGTCTCATTTCCATCCGCCATGAATGGTGCGAAATCGAGTCTCAAATAAGAATGCTGGAGTTTCCTGTGGCCCGTTCAGTCCGTCTGCCATCTCTTCTGTGATGTAACGGTTACGAGCAAATGTTTTATGCCGATGGCTCTGTAATTTGAAATATTGAGGTCCGAATGATAATCTTGAAAAATTGTCCTGTGAATCGAAGACACCGAGTTGTTTTTTTTTCTTAAACTCTTCAACACGCTGCGCTTGTGTGCATGAGACACTTAAGCCTGTTTGTGATCATTTTTTTCCTGAGTCGAAGATTGCAGTATTGATGTTTATGGCAGCGGAGTAACGATCCCGCTGGTCTGTGTGCGGCAGGTAGCATCCGAAGACGCCGGCCCCTCCGTGTGGCCTGGAACCATCAATGATGGGGTCTTTATAATTGAGTTCTGGGCAGAAATGAAATAATTCAGCTAATGAAAAATGAACAACTGCAGTCCTCACAGTTCCCCTCCTCGGCTAATGGAGGCTATTTTTGTATGACCTTATGTGTTGCTATAGCAACTGTTGCTACTCAAGAAAGGAAAATTCGGTTTATTCAGGAGCCTCATTGGCTGTACATTTCTTCAGGCGTTGCTGGTGTGTCAGCGGCGCAGGGGGGGATTCGTAGCAGTAAAAAATGAATGTTATCGTCAAAAACTTCTACTTTAAGAAAAACTTCTGCCAAGAAGTGTCGCAAACACTGCACACATCTGCTTCCTCTGCTGCTGTCAGTCATACTTTGCGTGATCCAAGGATCCTGCGGCTTTTTCAGCATAGTATTTTAATCTGGGTTGGTTCCCCAAACGTTTCCACGTTTTTCCTGCTTGGTAAAACATTTAACGTTTCCTTTCTTGTTTCCTCAGTTGTCCTTATTTACACCGGACCACTGGTGACACAGAGCGCAAGTACCATCTACGATATTACAAGACGGGCACTTGTATCCATGAGACGGATGCTCGAGGGCATTGTGTGAAGAATGGCCTCCACTGTGCTTTTGCTCACGGGCCACATGATCTCCGACCTCCAGTCTATGATATCAGGTGACGACCAAAGCAAATAGCAGCTTCTGCCACCCCCTCCCCCTATCAAAGTCTTCAATCAGAAGCCTCACAATGCAATAATTAAATCGGCCAAGCCAAACAGGCATCAAGCCTCTGCGGTGCAGCTGTGCTGTGTGAGTCGGGCCTCGCTGCTCTGTTTGCTCTGCGGTTTTCAGGGTTTGGCTCTGTGTATTTGTGAAACAATACGAGCCTTTTAACCCCTAAATAAACACACTTTTATTAACACAAAGAACTGGGTGAGCTGATTCAAATGCCCTGAAGCAGGCTGGGTGGTGATTGTGCAGCTTCAGTTTCATACAGACTCGACTGTGAGAAGTTCAAGAAACGCACAGGCTCAAACACTCACTGCTTTGAAGCCGATTTCTTGCCATGTGACATTTTGCGTTGAACTGTTTGTCTGCACAGAGAGATCCAAGCGCAAGAGGCTCTCCAAAATGGACAGTTGGGATCTGGGGAAGGAATTCCTGATCTGCAGCCTGGTGTGCTCGCCAGCCAAGCTATGATTGAGAAAACCCTTACAGAAGACCCCCGGTGGCAAGGTGGGGAACTCCACTCTGAATGTTGCAGCAAAGCTGAGCGAAAGTCCGTTGAGGCAGATGAAAAAAAATGTTTTTACCTTGAATGTAAAAAGAGTTCCTCGCGTAAAAACTAAATGTGTTGTTCTTTTTTGGCAGATACCAACTTTGTGTTAGCAAATTACAAAACAGATCAGTGTACTAAGCCCCCAAGACTATGCAGACAAGGCTATGCTTGCCCTCACTACCACAACAGCAGAGATCGAAGGAGAAATCCACGCAAATTCAAGTACAGGTGAGCTGCGATTTCTGTCCGCGTGTACTCGCGAAGGTGTGTGAGGGTCCCGGTCCCAAGTCCTGATTTTCATGCGTGGCTGCAGGTCGACGCCGTGTCCGAATGTGAAACATGGGGACGAGTGGGGCGAGCCCTCCAAATGCGACAGCGGCGACAGTTGTCAGTACTGTCACTCTCGCACTGAGCAGCAGTTTCACCCAGAGGTGAGTGGAAGTCGTGCGAATCTTTTTCAGAAAATGAATCGAGCATCAGTGAAAACTCAGACGTGTGAATGGTTGGATGGTTACAGCTTTGAATCGATGTTTTGCGCTTTGCTCATGTGGTATCTGGTACGAAGACTTTTTAACGTTCTCGCCCAATAACTTTGTTTTTTGTTCCTTTTACTCCCAAGATCTACAAATCTACTAAATGTAATGATATGCGACAAACTGGATACTGCCCCCGCGGACCGTTCTGTGCATTTGCACATGTTGAAAGTAAGTCACAGTTTATCCAACACACACTCTTTGTGACACCCTTTTTTCTGCGAGGGATGTTTTGTGTGCAGTCGTAGTTTTTAGCTCCGAACGGTAAATTCAAGCCATTTTTTGTCCCTTTTTGCAGGAATTCCCTCTACAGAAGAGACCATGAGCTCGTTGCTCACAGCCATCCAGTCGAGCTCGCAGTCCCAGCTGGGCTCTCAGCAGTATTCAGAGTGTCCAGAGTGGAACAGTGGAGGAAACTCCACCAACAGCGCGACCAGTAGCAACGGACAAGTAGGAAGTGTATGTGTTATTGGTTTGGCTCCTGTTTGACCAGGAAATGTATCACAGGCATCAATTTTCATATATTTTAATCATTTGTGAATATTCTCCCACTTTAGCTGCAGTTCAGCGAATGCAAATCACCCATTTTTTGTTTTTTTTTCCACATTTGTCATTTGCACTCCTTGTGTTTGTTCCATTATTACCCTGAAAAAGAGCCTTGTTTTCAATGAGAACAACATAGAAAGGAAGCTATTGCAGTGAAGGAAGCTTGTCTTGGTTTTATTCTTAGTTCACGCTGTTATTTTCTGATCATTTTTGTTTTCCCATTGCACTTCTCTTTCTCAGGTTTCATGTTCTAATAGCTCGACCGTAACGCCAAGCTCAGGAAGCGACAGTTTGTTATCCCCAGTGGGATCCATCAGCAGGCCCAAATCCTTAACCAATAGTAGTTTATGTTCAGAGTCCACCACATCCAGTGTGTCATCTCTGACGTCTAGCTATCCCAAAGCTCCGGGCTTTGAACGTGAGGATCAGGTACACCCACTGCTCTCTTTAGCTCTGAGAAATATGAACACACGTGCACCTCACAACGCAGGGCTTCACACTTCATTCACTTAGACTCCCTGTTTTATTTGTCTGTCCTTCATGATTCACCACAACATCTCAATTTGAGTTTGATTTCGTCTCTCGTTTCTTTTATTACTTTTTGGATGGTTTTGTCCAAACAGCAAGTTTTTCTTTTAATTGTGCTGTTGAATTGAAACCAGAGCAGTGATTGGTTGAAATAGATATCAGAGAATTGCTCTTAACTGATGAAGAACTGAAGGTGGAACTGACTTTTGTAAATGGAGCACATTTTGCAGTGTTTACACGCTTGGCTCCACTGTAAGAATTCCCCCTTAGGTTGATTGAACTCCTCTCTGATGCTGTAATTACAAAAGAATGCCGCCCACTTGCAGTAAAATGTGACCGTCTCGTTCCACTCGGTACCCACTGCGATTCCTGGAACTGCCGAAGGCAGACGGGGCGGAGTTGCATGATCCGCTGTTTTTTTGTTTGTTTGTTATTTCGCACGTCTTTCGGTAGTTTTCTCGCCAATTTTAGCACGGCGAGTAGAAACAGTGTAAATGGGCTGAAGGCTGCTCCAGAGTCTGTAGCTGAAGTCACAGTTGTCCAAACACAAAAGTCTTTCTTCTTTTTAGACTGATGCTGTCGCTCTGATTTCATCGGAGCTGTGTGCTCGCAGCTTTTGTCACTGATGTTTGTCATTCTTCTTATTTGATCCTTTCCAGATTAAAAACAAAGGACAAGTGGATCAAAAAATGTTGGACCAAGAGAAGCAGGTCTGTAAAGAAACGCGTCGTTCTATTGATTTTTGAGACCGTCATCAAACATACGTTGAGCTGCTGAACGAAAGCTCTCGCGTTTTCCCTCCACAGACACAAAATACTGCCTTCTCCTCGGTTAACCCTTTGGCGACGAGCTTTACCTCCAGTATAACATCGAGTTTGGCCTCGAGTATTGGCTCAGATAGTTCCTCACCCACCACCTTATCAACCATGAATGCAAAAGCCACCCCTTTCTACCCAGGCAGCAACACAGTGGAGTCGGTCATTGGTGAGTTGATGGAAAGGCCGTGGGTGAGCGCGCGGAGCCGACCCGCCGCCGCGCTGCACTGTGTTGCAATATGTCAGTCAGATTTGTTTTGTTTCCCGTCAGGCTCCGCCCTGGACCTCAACTTCAGTGACATCAATGTGGCATCCTTGGATAAAGAACTCGAAGAGCAAGACAGCCACGTTGGACTCGCAAGTATGGGAATATACTTCCGGGCAGCGATGGCGGGCGACTCCCGTTTGGGTGTTTCCAGACTGACCGCGTTGTGGTTTCGTCGTGCAGGTCAAAGGGTTCTCGGCGGATCGGCTCCCGTCAACATTCCCGGCTCTCTCGCGCGCTCGTCCTCGTTCAACTCCTCCTCGTCGCTCTCCACCTCCCCGCTGAGCTCCCTCTCCCAGTCTCTGTCGCAGTCGCTGCTGACGGGGACGGTGTCCCACCCGAATCAACCTTCCAACATGTTGGCGAAGCAAGAGCACGGCCTCCTGGGAACCCCCACCTCGTCCTCCCAGAACTCTCTGGGTAAGCCCGTCGCCTCGGACGATGTTCGTCTCCACGGGGCTGAGCTTCGTGCGCGGGCAGCTCCCTCGTAAAAGCTCCTTTACTCAGTTGTGCGAAACTTTCAACACTCCCGTAGGTTTGAATGGAGGCGCCAACAACATTTGGGACTTTGTGAGCGGCAGCTTCTCACCGAGCCCATCCCCGGTGTTCAGCAGCCTCACCTCCGCAACCAGCAGCGCTGACCTGGCCCGCCTCTTCCGGGAGCTGGACGAGGCCAAGAGGAAGATCAAACAGTGGGAGGAGGCCTGGCACCAAGTCAAACAAGTCAGTGTTTCAATCCCTCCCTCGGTTCCATCACCTGCCCGCCGTCTAGAGGTGCTCCCCCCCTTCCCCCCCCCCTTTTTTTGTTTTCTCAAACGAAACCCTCCGGCTTGGTTGCAGGCCTGCGAAGCATGCCAGAAGGACGCCCACGAGGCCAAGGAGCAGGCGAAGACGGCCGAGGCGGAGCGGCAGCTGGCCGAGCAGAAGTGGGAGGAGACGGAGCGCAAGCTGAAGGAGCTGCAGGGGGACTTTGACGTGCTTTGTCGCACCCAAGGGACGCCTCTGCTACGTAGCTACGGAGAGCTGGAGCAGCTCCCCTTGTCAAAGCTTCACTCCATCCAGAGTCAGCTGCGTAATGACCTAGACGTTATAGACGGGGTAAGAAAGCCTCGAGCACACACAGCATTCCATCTGTAGCGTAGTCGACCCTCACGCACGGTGTCCCAGACGCTCACTCAGATCCATGTTCGCCATCAAGCATGCACATTTGAAACAACGTCTGCATGACCTGAATGCTCCTACGTTGCGGCTGATCTGCGTTCTCTTCTTCCCCCAACAGGTAATTTATCAGCTTCAGTCAAAGAAATGTATAGTTTGCCAAAAGCATGATCGTTGCATTGTTCTGCAGCCTTGCCAACATTATGTACTATGTGAGAACTGTGCGCCTAGTAAAACAGAATGTCCCTACTGTAGAACAAAGATATTGAAGTGGTGATGTCCAAGTCACTCGAGGTACTATTTAAGAATTAGCCCTTTGAAAAACTACTACTAGATATTTCTCAACAGCAAAGTCTGTTTTGTACAGAGAATTACTTTAGAATGAAATGATGTTTGACTGACTAAGCAAGTAGAATTATGAATCTTATCGTGCACCTGGGATTTAGTCCATGGAGGGTTTGTTTTTTTTTCTCTCATTTTATGTCTAAATAACATCAAGCAACCAGATTGATTCCCAAGTACAAATGCACTCAGAATAGAATATTGAATGATCTTGAAGTTCTCGTATTCAGTCCCGATTCAGAAGCTTATAAAAACCGAAACGTTTGGTTTTTAATCGACGCAGTATCTTGGAAAAACACCGAGAGTGGCCCAAAACAAAACGCACGCATTGCACTTGAAGTTACTGGTCACACAAATAAGGAGAAGCTCGGCAACAGCGACGTTAACGGCCTGGTGTCGGTGCAGACGAGCCCGCCTCGCTCCTCAAGCTGCAGCTCCTCCACTTCATGCACTTAAAAGTTGCCCCCCCCCCCCCCAGCAAACCTCGAATAATACAGAAGCCCACCTGCTCTGGAAATGCACATGAAGCTCACTGGAGCTTTGAGTCAATCTGTAAACACTACAAGTAGAGAAACGTCACCCTGCTTTCACTGTGACTTCGAGGGGTCGAATTGTTCCTAGCACGACCTCAGAGTCGGTCCTGCACTGCCATGAGGTCTTTTTTTAAAACTCACCCAGTTTAAGAGTGCTGTTGTGTTTTTTTTGCGGAGCCGCAGGTGAAGCTGCAGGTCGCATTCACGCACAGCAGCTCTTGCTCGACACGTTTCACGCCGGCTGATTTCTGAAGTGCAGAAGCTGAGCTGCCTCACACATGAATCTGGTGATGTTACACATAAAATGGGCAAAACGCACAGCAGCTTTTTATTTTCTCCTTTAATTAAAGAGGAATACATGCAAATTTATTCGGGAGCTCTTTGGAGCGAATGCAGACGCGTCCCGGACATCTGAACGAACTGGTGTTGAGATTCAATGTTTTCGTGCAGTTTGGGGGGGGGGGGGGGACGAGTGTAGCGGCACCATTTCACAGAGCTTTGAAAACAAGGCGTGGGTCAATAATTAACTGAATACCAGGAAGCGCCACAGTGTCAAAAAGCTCAGCCGAGGAGGTCGACATTTCGTATTTGTGCACGATGAGTATTTAAAGACAAACTTTGAGGTTTTTGGCCCGCCTCTGAAGGTGCAAGTTTGATTTGCAGCTTTTTTTAACGGGAGGACCAACATCACTGCATGAATTCCTCTTTAAATAAAGCCACATTTCGATTAAGCCCTCAATCCATTTTTTTTTTTCAAACGAAAACAGTCAAGCATCATTATTTTAGACCAACTTTTTCTGAAGAAGTTTGATTATTTCCTCTTAAAAGCACTTTGTTGACCTGGGACTTTATTAAAGGGTATATAGAATTTTTTGCTTTATTCTGTTTTTGTAGGTTTTCTTTTGTCGTTTTTTTTTTTTTCTTTTTGTTCCTTTTAAATTGTATCCCTTTTTTTTCTACATAAGCTGATGTCTGAAGCTTTTGTGTGTACTGTGAAATATAACTTTAATATTTCATGTTTCCTATCGTTAAAATCACGGCATGGTTCTACATATTGATATTTCATAGACAAGATACTTATTACTAATAGTTTGTACTTTCATAGTTAGATTTATAAAATTTCAATCAAATAAGTGCAAATTTAAACTGCATTGTAGGCATAACCAGCAGCTGTAATATCAGTAAGGCACATGCTCCGTGTTAAGGCTGTTCTCCAATCAGTTAGTTCTGTTTTTGTAGACGTTTCTAGAGCCTATCCATTAGAGAAGCATGTATTGTATACGCTCAAAGCCTGAAACGGTGACTTTTTGTAGAGAATCTAGCCTCTTGACCTTGTTCTAGAACATATCGGCCTCGAACTCGAAAAGTGCCTTTTGCCTCAGTCGAAACCGCGTAGAACCGTCAGCAAAACGCAAGTAGTCGGAGCCGGTTGCGCGCAGGCTCCGTCGCCGCCGCCGCCGCCGCCGCCGTCGTCGCCGTCGTCGTCTTCGCAGGACTATGTTGACATGTATAGGATTCTATGTGTACATACGAGTAATATGCCAGTGTATTTGGCCAAATCCCATCGAGTATTTCTGCAGACGAAAACGTTGTCAGTGCCTGTGTCCTGACTTAGAAACCACCCTCCCTGGTTCCCACCCCTCCCTCCCCTCCACCCGCTCCACCCACTCATTCCTTGGTTGTGGTGCTCTTTTGGTGCAGCTTCGAAAAAGGAAAAAAAAAAAAAATAGGTTTTTCAATTCAACGTTTGGGAGTATGCAAACATAGGACACATGGATTTGTATAGCGGCGTAGGAAGCTGTTCAGCGAGTTTCTTTGTAGTCAGTCTGCGGCGAATGAAGAGTTCCACAGTCACCTTGTCGGCTGGACTTGGCGTGAGATCTGTGCTTAGTTATGTCCAATTGAAATGACCTTCTACTGTGTTAACAAACAAACAACAACATTTCTATCCTTGCTTTAAATCCAGTAGAAAAATCTTGTATCTCCAGGTACACTTTTTGCTACTTCTAAATATGGGGGAAAAAATGCATTGTTTACATTCACACAAATGACAATTAAGCAACTCAGAGGACAAATATCTAGAGAGGTTATGGTATTTTAGCGTTTTCATGATTAACTTACAGCATAAAAGGCAGGCTAAACACTTCTGGTATTGCATGTTATGCGATATATTAACCAGCTACGGAAAAAAGCAAAAAAAAGGTTTAAAAAAAAAAATGTTCGCACTGTGTCACACTGCCAGAATATTTGTATTGACTTATTTTAGTGTAGTTAAGGCTTAATAACTAATGCAAGCTTCGCTGCTACTGGAAAAAAAAAGGTATTAATGTAGTTTCTTGTTATACATTTAGATGTTTGAATGTCGTTGTGCATCCACAGCTCAGATTTCAGATCCTTTGGAGATAATCTGTCTTCTGCATCTAACTTAATGACTTCTTTTTGATCGAACTGTTCATTTCTGTAAATTCATTTTGAGTCTCAGTACTTTTTGTAAATCACTTAGAATGATGTCATGGGCCTGTACTACTGTAGATTGTCCCTTTGTTTTTGTTTTTTTTTTTCTTTTTGAACTGATTGAAGGTAAATTGTGTTTAGTTTTGTTTTTCTGTTGGCTCTCTTTGGTTTTTCCCTCCCGTACACTGGATAGCAGTGTGCAGTGCAGCTAATTCACAGGGTCCTTCTTGGTTTGTTTTGGTTTTTTTTTCGCCTGTGAAGCAAACTAAAATTAATGATGTCTCGTGTAAAGAATCTAAAGACGAACCAAAGTGGTGTTTTTCAGTAGCTGTCCAAATATGTATTATGAAGGGAGAAATTCACCCTCCAGCAGAATTCTGACGGGCGTCGGACAAGCCGGGCGTTTGGGGCCGTCGCAGCGAGAGATCAGAGCGAAGCGGGGTCTCGCGGGTTAAACTGGGCCGGCAGCGGCGGGAGTTCTGTTTTTCCGGATGGATTTTCGCTTCGACTTTTCATTCGGTCGGACGAGTCGGCGACGGGACTATGCCAACGGCTTTCGCGAACGTTGAATGGACTTAGGCCCATTTTTTTGCAGTTTTACCAAAGACCTGTATCGTTGTTTCTTTTTTCTACGACATTTCATCCTTTGTTTTACTTCAGTGGGAAGAGAAAAAAAAAATCGACTCGAAAAAAAACAAACAAACAACGTAATTCACCTCGTACCTTAAATAGCTAATGTTCATTAACAGTAATAATGGCATCTTTTTCTATCTAAAGTCAGTGAATCGATACACAGATGAGCAAAATGCATGAGTCGGATCCTCACACAAAAGTGTATGTGTGCATTTGATTTTGTGTTACATTGGCATTTTTTTTTTATGGCAGATTGTGCAATACTGGCTCGCACAAGGATTCAGTGTCAGTTTAATTGTTGTCTCCAGTGAAGGAATGTCAAAGGCGGAAGGCGTTTGCGCTCCTGAAGTGGCCATAAAAGAGAAACTTCACTGCAGTGCTGTTTTTTGAAGTAAAGGAAATTTGTTTCGTAGACAATTGTTGCTGAGAAATAATCAGTTGGGCGGTTCTGAGGTGCGCGTCACCGCAGCGACCGGAAGGTGCTCTTTGTTTGGACGGGACTCTTTGTTCCGTACGTCGGAAAAGCCGGAGGTCCGAGCTCGTTTCCCGTGGTCACAGACGGCGGACGATTGTGAAACACCGATGGCAGATACAGACGCGATGACGGCAGAGTCGTTGCGGCGACTCGGTGATCGCCCTCGGTTTTGTCTCGAGGTCCCAATTCGAGTTTTTCTTCGACCAGAAATCAGACAAACGCTCTCTTGTCGATAAGCACAGCCTCTATTTCTTTATATGTATATCTATATCTGCAGATTTGTTCAATTTTATCTCTGAAAGGACCAATTACACTTTCAAGTACATCTGTGCCTTTTGAGAATTACACATTGTGGATTGACTGAAGACTAAAATAAAGAAGAGAAAAGTTCAATTCGAATCAAAATTCCAGTGCCTTACAATACTTCTGTGGACCACCATGCGATCGCTGTGCGTTCAGGCCAGTCCAGCTGGAAAGAAGAACAGGAGTGAGGTGTAAGATTGTAACTCGAGAAGAATTGTCTCACATAGTCTGTATTTGCCGTACAGCTCCAAAACAAACAGAACAACACAGCAATACCGAACCACCCGGCACACTATTATTCTTACTCTTATTATTCTCACAATTTGCCGTCGGGCACCAAAAAGCCACCCAGTTTGTAAGGACGTATGGGGGGAAAAAAAAAAGCACCAAATAGGAAGAATCTTGTAAATGAACTGTAATAGATGTATCATTATGCTCTGCAACGGAATAATGTATTTTGCATTATTGTTAGTTGTTGTTGTCTTTTTGTTTTTTTTTTGTTGTTATTTTTCTAACATTATAAAAATGGAGCCAGAAGATTTATGCAATCTTGTACATGTATATGAGTATGATGTATGGAGCTGTTCAAATTAAGTTTAAAGCAAAAAGGAGAAGAAGAAAAAAAAGAAAAGAAAAGAGGTTCAAGGTCAAATCATCTGAATGTGGAACCAGCCGTTCCATGGACTCTAAGAAACCTTCAGTAGAAAATGTTATTTTAACATTGAAGCCCTAAAATCTTGAATGTATTGTTCTAAATTAGATATTCAATGAATAGGTCACTGGATATTATGGAGCGCAGTTAATTGATTATGATGTAGCATCTAGTTGTGAACTGCTATTCAATAAATAAATAATGGAGAATTTTTATTAGAACAACAGATAAATGCAAGTTTTTTCCAAGTTTCTATTTGTCAGCAGTATGAGGAAAATCTAAAGGCGGAAATGTATTTTTCTCAGGGTCAAAACGGGGATTTGCTAGAGAATGTGTTCAATCTGAGGAAACTGCATTTCATGGGTTTATTAATGTCGGTGGGTTTAGACATTATTTATAGATGAAACAATATGTCCCTTATTTTGTGACAAGCTGTATGGATATGTAGGAAATTCTATACTGATAATTGTAGAAATAATTCTGTTGGTATATTGATATTTTTTGTGTCGTGAACACAAAAGCAGGTGCAAGTCTTAGAATACTAGATGTTTCTTTTTTTCTATATTGAGGATTGTGTACCGCATATTTACTGTAGTGTTTTACTAGTTTGTTAACACTTGTTAAATTGTTACACTACAGTTATGCAATGGTTTACAGAGTTCACAAAATTATTTTTATCATCTTGAGAATTAAAATAATTTTTCATCTGAAACGTGTGACATTTTTTTCTTGTCTCAGAAACAGAATCACTGCATTTTGTGGCATTGGAAAACAAGTCATGGAGGCTGTTTTACTTTCTTTTTTTTTTCCCCCAATAAATATTTTGGATGATAACTGACAAGACGGTGACGACAGATGTTGCCAGATGTTTGGTTGTAAGCACGTGTACATACATGCTTGTTTTTTTCAGGAGGCAGCAAATAGGTAGCATATCAGCCCTTTGGCCTGCAGGTAAGAACAACAGGAAGACGTCTCAAGCTAAGAGCGTTGTGATCCATAAACGGCTACATTCTGGTTTGCTTAAGAAGCGTGAACGTCGCAGTTTATGTCGATGTAATGAAAAGAAAAATAAAGATCGAATGATTGCAAATAAATCTTTTGACCTCTTTCTCACTTCCTGGGTAGATCATCGTTTTTCCCACGTTTTTGAGGTCGGACCTCTGCATATAAATACTGCGGGGACAGAAAAAGGACAGCAAAGGTAATTATTGATGCCATCACTGTTTTACGAGACACATTTGTCTTAAGCTTGGGTTCTTTTTGTACTTTTCTAGAAGCAAGCCGAGTCCAGTCACGATCTGACTTCCTTGAAGAGCCACGATGAGACAACGACCGGAGTGAAAAGGAGGCCCCTTCAGAAAAAAAGAAAAATCACTGGCTGATAACCCATGAACAGAACTTTTAAATCATGAAATTCTTGTTAACTTCCTTTATTTTAGAGGCAAAAAGGCCCAAGCTGGGTTAAGCCTCACCTCTTCTGCTCCTTCTGACCAGGCTGCCAGCACTCCAGCCACGCGCTTCCACTGCTCCTTGTCCATCACGGTCATCCTCCCGGCCGCTAGGTGGCAGCCTGACTTCAGCAACTTTTCCACTGTCTCCAGGGCATAAACTGCGCTGCATGGTGGAGCGTTCAGAGGTATGAGTAAACAGGTCGCCTCACCGTGGGCTTTGTCTGTGACAGTCCCTGATGCAAACAAACAGGCAAAACAGAACATTTGTTTTATGAGCAGTTTACAAAGGTCACCTGGTATTTGCAGTCTTATTACAACACGCACTCCAAAGCAGCTCCTGCCAAGGCCGAACAAATGATTATTTTAAAGGGACCCGTGGCACTTTAGAGTGGTGAATAATGCAACGCGAAAGCTTTGATTATTAAAGGTTTTTTAATGAGATTACTGGTAGAGGTAAGCAACCGGATGATTGATTGGTTACCCTGAACGCAATTTGGGGAATTTCTTTTTTTTTTTTTTTGCCTTACACATAATCACAGCCCCAGCTTTGACTTTAGGGTAAGAAAATAAAGAAATAGAGCCAACAGCGAAACCATAGAAGAAATGAGCACCTCTGTCTGGTCCAGGCAGACTTCCTGGGCCTGTGTGGGTCAGTGTGCAGCTCTGTCCCAGCTCCCTATCAGCCAGCGGGTCTGAACTCAAAGTAGGTATCTGAAAAAGAAACCATTTTTGTCTGCCGAATCTGAAACCAAATTATAACAACATGGAAGTCCCGAGTTTACCAAAAGTACCTGTTCCTGCCTCATGATGCTGTTCTCCTCACAGCAAAGCCCCCCAGGAAAGAACTTCTTCACATCTCTCACTGCCTGCTGGTAAGATCTGGACCCTGCAACAGCAGTTAAACAGCATTTTAAGAATTTCAAGGGCAACAAAGCGACCGTGTCTGCGAGGAAACTGATCAGACCCGCCCGTGACCAGGTCGCACCGTAACAGGTCGTCCACGCTGACGTGTCCTCCTGGCAAAGGATATGGAGCACCCTCTTCACAGCATTGTCTCCCTGGAGGCAGAGAGCCACGGAGGAGCCAGAGCACGGGCTGTCTCCACCGTCTCCTGGCAGTTGAGGGGGTGTATCAGTCCTGTCCAGGGTCACCACCCGCAGGCCCACCAATGTCAGACCGCCCCGTTGTAGTCTGGCAACTACCGCAGCCACAGAGTCATTCCAAACTCTCGGTTTGAGCAGACACACAGAGAGCAGCACTTGGCGACCTGAACAGAGAGTGAACTGTGTTTGTGTCTCTTCTGTTGAAACAGATTCCGACTTGGACTCGGGTCTCGCATATTTTGACTAAACCTACCAGCGATGATCTCATGTTGAAAGAAGAAGAGAGCGCTTTGTCTGCGGGCCAGGTTGGGAGTGGGTGACATCAGGACACTTGGGCTGTGAGCGTCGGTTCGTGCCAGGAGCTTCCTCAGCCAATCATGAGCATCAATCCCTCGCAGAGCGCACAGAAGAGCGGGCGATGACATCAGAGCCTCCACGCCGCAGGAGGCGAGCGGCTCCCCCACCTCATAAGGACTGAGTTCCTGCGCTTGGAGTCGAGTCAGGGCAGGGAGCCACTTCAGGCCAAGCAGCTCGAGTCCAACGTCTAGAAAGTAGAAGAAACAAACTGAAACAGGATGCAGCGAGGCTGGCTCAGACCACAGAAATGCACCTGACACAAAGTTTGTAAAAGCTTGTACATTTCAAAGGATTACATTAATCCAGTTCATTTTAGAACAAACTGGGCGGCTGAGTTCAAACTTGCAAGTTTTAGGCCAAACAAGTTCGCGAGAACCTGACGGCCACTCCACCTTCTGCTCCTTCCACCAGGACCCTTCGCAGGACCCCGAGGAGCCGGCTCATGTCCCTCCCACTCAATGTCAAGACCACCATCTGCTCCATGTCGGAACTCGGTGGACATTTGTGGCGGGTCAGGATCACTCCAGAGGGATCTGGCACTGCCCACATAGACTTAACTGAACAAAACAAAAGGAAATGAGCATCTGGAGCGACACGGGAGCACGTTTTGCTTGAATTTGCTCCGACGCAGCATAAGGAGTGCTCACCGAAACGCAGGTGCAAATGACTGCTGTACACCACAGTGTGGAAACACAAGCTCGGCTTCACTGTCGCTTCGCAGCTGGTGTGGCTGCAACTCGGATGGGATTTTGCTTTAAATACCCTCATTAGGGCTGGAAAAGAAAGGCAATCAAACAAGGTCATATGAAGAGGAGTTCATCATCTTAATGCTCATTTCAACATTTCACATCATTTCGGACGAGGCGACCGAGGACCTGAGGGCAAACTGGCACTGTGGCGTTGCACGTTTTCTTTCCTCAGCAGCAAGACCAGACAGTGAGATGGAAGCTTGAGCTCCCAAGACGAGGCGCCAGTCGATGGACTGCAGAAAACTGCTGTCTGCAAAAGCAGTCATGAAAACTTTGTCACTGGCAAGAAACATTAACAGTAGCCACCAGGGAGAAAAATGCAATAATCACCCACAATGTAAATATTTACTGCAACTCTGGATGATTTAGTCAACATGAAACTGTCTGAAATGCGATGGGGCGTCTTTGTACCTGGGGGATGGCGAGTCCCAGGGCAGCAGCTGCTTGGCTGTGAAACTGAAGCCTCTGCAGCCCCTGCAGACCGAACCCTCTTTGCTCACACAGAGCCAACACATCACCATAGCAACACGGGGGCACCAGGGGGGACGCCACGAGAAGAACATCAGCTGATAAGGGAGAGAGATTAGCTGCTCGGGTGAAAATCTTGACCTTTTGGTCCATGTTAGTTTAAGTTTACCTTTCGTCGTAGCACACAGAAGCGGTCGGCTCAAACCAACCTGGCAACCCTGCTCTTCGACACTCTGTGGTGGAACTCTACAAAACACACCAGAAAATGACTGATTATCATCTATGAAATGTGAAAGACAAGTTCTGGATATTTCAGCTGCAAACCTGGTCAGATATTTGCTCGGAATCTGTTCGCTTTCTTGTGTCAACCTCCCTGAAAACCAAAAGCAGAGCTGCCTGTGATGCCCACCGGCCTCTTCAGGGGACTGGACGGACGGAGGCTCGTGTTGAGCGAGACACAAACACGCCGTCGGAGATTGTGTGGCAGTTTTGAATGCCGCATAATTCTGTGAACCGCTCAAGTGTTTCAGCACTGAGCGGGCATAAGGTCCACGAACAGCTAGTGCAAGGATGGGTGAGAGGGACTCCGCAGCTCCTGGGGTCACTGACACACACAAACACACAAAATGTAGCCATCGTACACAGCAATTGTTGAAAAAAACGCAATAACGGCTGGCATGAGTTGTGTCTCACCAACAGTTTCAACTGGGGGCCGTTGTGATGGATACAACAGGCGAACCCCGCACACATCCAGTCCTGCTTCAAAGACCAGATGTAGGATGTAGTGTGTTAGTACGGGATGATGAAACAGGCCGCTGCCTCCCAGGAACACTGACACCTACAGCGAGAAGCAGGAGAAAGACGACATCACATGAGCGCGGGACTTTGTGAAATCAGTTAAATTCCGAAAGGCTGGCGTGGCCTTCCACCTCTGTGTGCAGCTCTTGTATGCTCTCTTTTCCCTTGACGCACTGCTCCTGGGTTTCGACAGTCTGCCAGTAAAACCCTGGACTGGCACCAAACGTCTTGTCAATAACCTGAAACATCAACCAAAGGGACTCGTCCACAGACTCCAAATCCTCTGAGCATTTCAAAAGCACATCAAGCTCCCTCGGTGTCGCAACCCACCGCTTTGTTGGAGGCGGCAGAGACGAAGCAACTCAAAGGGGACGCGGGGAGGTGGACGGGCGAGGTGTGGGGTTGCTTCTCCAGCAGCTCTGTGACCAAAGGGAGCCAGATGGCGACCGCAGCGAGCGAGGTCTCAGACAGGAACCTCGATACGTGGTTATAGAAAGGAGTGTGCGCGTCGACGTCTCTCTTCTGCGAGCCAAACAACATCTGTGTTCGAGCTGGACTCAAAAGACAACGGGTGTTATTTTTTGGGTTGATCTCGTTACCCGTTGTGTGTAGTCGCATCGGGCCACAACTAAAACGTGCAAAGCCAGCCCGTCCTCTGCCCACAGCTGTTGGAGTCCAGCGACCCAGAAAGGGACCTTTGCCCCCGCCTCGTCTTTGGCATAATCGAAGTTTGGGTCAGTCTGAAAAAAGCGTCCTGAGTCATGAACTCAGTCAACACAACAATCTCTCGCAAACATCAGAGGAGGGAAGCTGCCTGTGACTAACCAGAGACAGAAACCACGACACGAGGGTGTTGTAGATGTGTGTGCCACTCGCAGCCGGACACTGAGGCTTTCTCTTTCCACGGGCTCGATCTCCTACCGTCCCTGGGCTGGACAGCTGGACGGTCAGGAGCATGGAACCTTTGCTTTCCATGTCCACGGGTAAAGTTCTGATTGGTTCTAAATGAGAGACCTCCTGGAAAATAAATGGCAATGAGTCAGAGGAAAAAGGGACATTGCAAATTATTTGTCGTCGTCCCCTTCGGCACTCACAGGGTCATAAAGCACCTCGGTGCGTTCGGCAGCAGGCTGCTTCAGGGTCACAGACCTGGTCGGTCGATGTTTCTCCAGCTGCGTGGCAATTTCTTTCGGGTCAAATGTCGGCCTCACTTCCTGGCCTTTCTGCTTCCTACAAGTTTCATCATCAGCTGTAAGAGACTTGTTCGTTCAGAAAAAAAGAAGTGCTCAAGAAGCGGAAAGAAGGGTGTGCCTACGGTTGCTGTTTTGGTTTTCTCGCTGGCATTTTCTTCAGAGTTAGTTTAGGTTCCCTCGCTGGGAGCTGCTGATTCGCTTGCGGAGGCTGTGATTCGTGGCTGCGTGAAGAGTTTGCGGCTCGAGGTGACTTCTTTCTATCTGACTCTGAAGGTTCCGGACATCGACGAAGACCTCCATTCGCACTTCTTTTTGCCTCCCTCATTTTTTGCAGCAACACACTCTTGCCAGTAGCTTGCCTGAGAGCAGAGAAACGGCAATAGAACTTGAGATGGACAGAGGACAGGAGGTGCGTGGCATCGATTTCTCCTGCAGCACATCGTCACCTGTAGCAGATTTGTGATCGGGCGTGCACTTTAGGGTTGTGATTCTCAGTGAGTGGTGTTTCCTGGGGAGTGTTTCCTCTGAACGTGGATTTGCATGAAGAGTCCGACGCAGTTCTTGCAGGCTCTTTGGAAGGATCGGGACCATTTCGGTCAAAGTAAACTGCTGCCCTTTTTTCCGGTGTCTCTTCGTACAAAGTCTTTTTGCTGTCAAAGCAAATCAATCATTGATGCTACCTGAGCGCTTTAGTCACAAACAACATCCCAGGACGTAACATACCGAATAGAGTTGGAGTTTTTCACCAGCTGAGGTGCAGAGAGCTGCTCAGATGAAGCGACTTGTTTCTTCATTATTTCAACCTGGGACCTGTTGCCATCACCTCCTAAATTAATTAAAAGAGATGGAATAGAAATAAAAACTTAAACAGCAAATCACTACATATTTTGAACAGGTGTTCACATATTCTTTGGGAGTTTGACTATTTACCTGCATGCATTTTCTCAGGTTCTACTGATACAAGTTGCTGGAG
>JASSRZ010000065.1:3206905-3221606 GCA_032164315.1 Malacoctenus gilli
CCCCCCCCCCCCCCCCCCCCCCCCCCCCCCCCCCCCCCCCCCCCCCCCCCCCCCCCCCCCCGCGGCCGCAGCCCCTCACTCACTTGCTTCGCACCACTGTCTGTAGTGTACAGTGACTGTCACAGCAGGGACATGCCGCCAGAAGAACCAGCTGTACGAGCCGGATCCGTGTTTCAAAAGAAAAAACACTGAAATGGCCTCACCTCTGGTAACCTCTCATGGATTGCTGTCAGAAAAACAACAATCACGCTGGGGTGGCCGACTCAATTACACACAATCCCTCTGATGCGTCTCTGTAAGCCTGCGATCGCCACGTTCAAGGTCACCGAGTGAAAGGAAAGCCGCATCGTGACTCTCTCCCTCCAGTGCAGTGCAGTTCTGCACTCATGAGTAAATAACTACCTGGAAAAAAGCCGAAGGTTTACACGGGAAGGTTTCCTCCTTTGTTTTTCAAATACAATCACTCTCAATAAGTCATACACAATAACTTTGCATCTTTACTTTGCAACAAGTGTGTAGCCCTACAGTTTGAACCCCCCCAACGTACAATGGATCCACCAGAGTAACTTCACCGTCAACTACAACACGTCTGCAGCACGCGTGTCAGCCTTCACCTTTCGTGGCTCTCGCCGTGCGTGACCCCACACCGCTAAGTGGCGGCGAGCGCGGCGACCTGGTGGTGGCCACGTTCAGCGGCAAGTTAAACGGCACATGCGGCGCTGTCAGCGTCGCCGTCCTGTCATTAACCGAGGCAGATTGCATAACCTCTCTGCAACCAGACAGCGCGCGCTGCCGTGATTGCCGCGATGCTGTGGATCGCTCATCAAGAACTACTGTTTCAGACTGTCAATCAGTTCTGCAGCATGTGACCCCCCCCACCCACCCCCCCTCCCACACTCATCGCTGCTTGTTCCTGAGAACAAATTTGTCAACAACGTGAAGGTTTTGTAACCAACGTTTATCTGTGTTATTTCAATCTTTCAATTATATTTCAAAAACCTTCATCCTGAAAATCAACTGTTTTTATTTTTCAAATATCAACACATGCTAAAAAAAACTGGATCGGAATTTTAAAGAGTGAGATCACAACAATGTTGTTCTTTAAATATTTGGTGACTTCAGTTCTTGGTGAACATACATCAAATTCAAAGTCTCGAGTCGTTTTGATTTGCATTGATTGATGGACTCAACCTAATCAGCACAAAGTCTCCCAACCACATATAAACAAAAAAGGCTTCATTTTTTCACTGAAAATTCAGACACTCATCCGGTGTTCATGAAATACAAATGAGGACAAAATTTGTGGCCGACCAGGCCTCGTCTCTGGGTGGGAAATCTTTTCTAATGCACTGCCATTTGCCATAATTATCCAGAGCGAGAGAGAGAGAGAGAGAGAGGGAGAGAGAGAGAGAGAGGGAGGGAGCGTTCCTGACGATAGTTATCAAGGCAGCAAGCGGGCTGGCATTATGAAGAAGTCCTCTTTTGTGGCCGTGGGTGTGTGTAGGTACTGGCGCTGCTGAATGGGAGAGCGAGGGAGCACCACATTGTGTGAGGCTGTGGTGCACAATAAGGACCGGCTAAGAAAGAGCTCTGGGCTGTCAGTGGTAATTAGTGTCGATGTTAAGTGATTGCTGTGGGTGTGACTAATTGCTTCAGCAGCCAGCAGGATTTTGGACTGACACCCCCCCCCCAATAACCCCCCTTCATCACTTCCGGTTTCACAGATAAATCAGAAGGGGAAATTGACTTTTCAGGCCCCCCCAGTTTAAGATCTATGATCATCATCATTTAAAACACGTGAGCTATTTCATGCGAGCTAAGTGAATGCATGGAGCTGACGGAGGCGTTCTGAAGTCGAGTGTTTACTCACGGTAGCTGTTTACTCTGGTCTGTATGTTCTCGTAGTGCTGACCGAAGCCGATGTCGTCCGTGTGATCGGAGGCAGGGTGGCGGATCACCTGCGCAAGACCTCTAAACAGACAGAGGGTGGTTACAGTGAGGACCAGGCCGGCATCTGCGGTGTCCAACCGAGCCAAACCACAGCAGGAGCCTACAAAGTAAGAGCTCGATTCGAGACAGCGTCTAGTTGTGGCGATCCAGGAACTCTCTCATCCGAATGGGTTTTACATTGTGGAGCAGCATCTGCTTCACGCGACCCAGGCTTGAACCTGGGACAGATTCCTCAGCAGCGAACGTCCCTTTTTTGTTTTTGTTTTTGTTTTTAATTGAAAAGCGGCAGCTTTCAGAGATGTTTCCTTGTGTGTGTGTGTGTGTGTGTGTGTGTGTGTGTGTGTGTGTGTGTGTGTGTGTGTGTGTGTGTGTGACTCAAATTTCGAGCACATTTTCACAACCTTTCTTTCTTTATTCTTACATTTGTACAAAACTGTGGTCCACATTGAAAATCATCTCTCTTTTTTGAGAGATTCATATTACAGCTGAATGAGCGTTTCTTCGCCTTTTTGCTGAAGCATTTTCCCTCAATCTATTAATCTTTGGACATTTGCAATGTCAGGTTTTCTTCTAGAATGCTCTTGACTTAACTAAGCAACGACTTGTTGCTTAGTTCAGTTAATGAAGTAACAGCAAAATTATCATCACCTACAGTTTTATTCATACTAATAAAAGGGCATCATGTAAATTAAAAAAAAAAAAAGTTTAACTTTACAAACTGTTTAAGAGCAAGCTGGAGATAAAGTGTTGACCTCGATAAAAAACTGAGACTGGGAGGACTCACCGCGACATGTTGTCTCTGTTGGGACGGTGCGTCTTTTCCAGTCCGAGCTTGGTGAAAATCCCAATCAGCGCCATGATGGCCACGACCCCGCAGATGACATAGACGATGAGGTTGGTCTTATCCTTGGCGGACTCCAGCGCCACGTCCACCTTCGACGGGGGTCTGCCCGTCATCATCCACGGCGGGGTGTCGTAGTTCTTACAGGTGGTCTGGTCGAGCCGGGAGCTCCTGAAGGCGCAGCAGAACCTGAAGCCACAGGTGCCGCAGCAGTACAGGTAGTTGCCCGTCCGGCACACGAACGGCGGGTCCCACTGGCCCATCACGTCGTAGTAGCCGCGGCACTTGTCCTCGACGTGCGGGCTCTCCGTCACCCCGCTCTCGCCCTCCTTGGACTCGTTGAAGCCGGTCACCAGCATGAAGTCGTCGACGCCCTGACCCGGCTCGCCCTCCGCGTCGCACACCATCACTTTGACCAGAAAGTAGCCGAGCAGCAGCTCCGTGCCCCGCATGGTTTTTTCTTCTCCTCACTTTTCACGCCCTTCTTGACACGCTGACAGGCGCTCATCAGCCCGACCGGGTCTCCCGCGGAGGCGAGAGAAAGCCATGCGTAAAGGCGGAGAGGCTGATTCCAACCTCCGTGCGTAAAAAAAAAGCCCACGATTCCACCCTGGACTCCCCTGCCCTTGGACTCCCACCGATACCGGTTAACGAAACAAACACCGAGTGAAAGCTTCTCTGGCGCTCAATAGACTTCGATCCCTGGCGAGGAGTCGGGGGGGCATCAGTGACGCTGTGCCCCTGGCTGTGCTGGAGGGTGTCAGACACCTCTGAGGCTGCCGCACTCCACAGAGCCCCTCACAGAAAGCGCAGGCATCAAGAGTGGGAGAGAAAAAAGAAAAAAAAAAGACCACGCAAAGGACCCGACGAGTGAGTGAATGAGAGGGGGTGAGAGAGGGAGAGAGCCAATGGCAGAGAAACGAGCAGAGCCGTGCGCAATGGTTCTAATTACAACCTCTTCCAGCCCATTATTAGTGTGTTGTCTCATAAATCGAGTGTAAAGATAATCTCCGTGACCCAAATCGGCCCAACAAGATTCAGAACCCGAGATTGGCGCCGCAGACTTATTGCTTCAGTGGCTGCTGGGATTTTGACACTGGAGCGAACAAAAAGGGACTCCAAATCCGACTGATAATGACTCATTTCAGCGCGCAACTTGAGTGCCGAACAACTTGACTTTGCGCGTGACGTCTTTGGGAATAAATACAACCGCAGAAGTTTTGACCAAGGAACTTTCCAGTGAAAAGAACTTCACAAAGGACGATAAATCACTGGACGTGTTGAAAGTTTGATTTCAACACAACGGTCATTTTCAATTTTGGAATCTTGCATTCGTTGATGCGCTGTTGTTTCCTGGTGTAATGATCATTGCAAAGTATCACAGTGAATTTTGAGGTGGAAAAACAGGAACATCTCATGTAATCATAGGAAGAATAAAGAGCGCAGTTGGTATTTTAGATCCATCGTGGTGGTCTCATCAGATGCTGACACGGCGCCTCAGCAAGACAAAGAACAATTACATCTGCGTTGAAAGTTCCCATCATATTGAAACATATCTTCGTGTTTAAGTTTAGCACTTTTAATTAGAGCTGTAACCTGCCAGGCTCCTGCTGCTGCATGGCGCCTCTCCCACACACTTGTAACACCAGCGAAGTCTAAGAGAACTCTCATTCAGTTTTTTTTCAGGCCCTCCGATAATGCAGAGTCTGCGCAGCTTCTCAGAAGAGTCCAATCCAATCACTAAAATTCGATCACTCATTCGATCATTCGATCGATTCGGCTCAGTGTTAATTCGCCTCAGCCATAGATCCTCAGTTATACATCAAGTCTAATCCAGTGTTTCCACTTGCTTCTCAATCACTTTCCTACAATCATCCCCCAGAAACGTGCCGACTATTTGGAAGCTTTTTTTCTGAAGTCCGTCTGTAGAGTATCTGTACTTTGCCTCACACTTGTGTATGTAAACACTTTCATCTTAATTAGGGGTTCGATTAACCTTTCAGTCAACTTCTCCAGCGTGCCGTAATCACACTTCATCCCAGGGTTCATCTCATGCGAGACGCCACGCCAAACTCCAGCTATTAATTACCGATCGCTTACAAACGAACAGATGATGAAGGGGCCTCGGCGAGGACGGATCTCCAGAAAAGCGAGTTGGCAAATTATTTTTAGAGGAACCTTTTTATCTAAAATTATGATTAGCGGATGGAGCCTCACCATCTGCCACTTGAGATATCTCACTTTTTTTTCTTCTCCCTCTTTTTTTTCTTGTGCTTGTTTGATGTTGAATCATCTTTGCTATGGGAGGCTACTTTTATTTACAATTGCCTGTCAGGGGAGCTTGTGCTTGTCTCGTCTCCGTGCGTCTTTAAAGTTTCCCTATAAATAGTTTACCGCGCGGCCCCCCGAGGATGAAAACTTAAGACGTTCTTTAAAGCGAGAACAGTGCTGCTGTTTCAGGATGAGATACAAAATCCATATGGAGTTTTTTTTTTCTTTTTTGATTTGAATGTGTAATTATTTAAATCTACAAATCATTTAATTATATTCTATTTATACAGGATTGCTGAAACTGTAGGTGCGGATTAGTCCAGTGAGTTTTTTGTTGTTTGTCTGGCATTTACAGCGGGGGTTTTTTTGTGACCTTCTCGCTGTCACATTATACCTGAGTGAATAATGAGCGGATTAAAAAAAGAACGCATGCACGCGCGTGGCTCCGATGAAAATGACCAGTGGCTTGATGGAAGCGCTCCGTGCAAACGCCACGTTTGGATTGGCGGACCGACATTCGTGGGTCTGCAGCGTGACAACCGCGTGACTCCCGCAGGTGCGTCCCCTGCCAAAGAGTTGGTTGGGAGCGAGTCATTCGGTGCCATACTTTAGGTGGGAGCAGGTGGGCAGGCGGCGAGGCTGCAATTCTCGTCAGACGGGCAGAGAGGCTCATTAGACGGTCACGCGCGGCGGGGAGCCGCGGCACAGTCCTGTTCGGCCGCGGCTGAGCGATGCGTCTGTCACGTGAGGGAGAGCGCCGGCGACGGAGTGCGGCGGCAGCTTGTTGGATGGTCCCTGGGCGACTTTTACTGTAGGAACATAAATACACGCACGAGATAATGTGACACAAGGGGTTTTGGAAGGATGTTGAAGGATGCCTGTCGTTATCTGGTAGTTGTTAGTCACAAGTGTGTGAACAAAGATAGAAATGGAGTCATTTCTTTCAAAATATTGAAAACAACAGTGGAGTGAAATAGGAAACTTGTGTTTTGTCTCCGTTTGCTGCAATGTTGAGGAATCTCGTGTGACGTGACGAGATGCGTGATCTTTGGCAAATCGTCTTGTTGGGCGTATGAACCACTGCGCTCTTGCATCCGGACGAGAGACATCACGAGCAGTTCTCCAGCGTTCAGAGAATGCGAGGGGCTTATCACCACCGCACACATGAGGTTTTATATGTTTTATACAGCCAAGCGACCGTTGGGTCAGTGGATCCTTGAATCTTCCATGAAGGCCTTTCACCAGCGGTGACAACAACACAGCCACGCACCTGCACCTCGACGGTCTTCTCTTTACTCCACAAAAGTAGCTGGGTCGTTGCTGGCCCCCCCGGGGGCCCAGGACCCACAAACACCCCCTGCCCAACCCATGACGACACTTCAGCAACAGCACAAACAGGATTAAACAGGACAAAATCATGCGAGTTTTGTGCTTTGGAAAAGCGCTGCACACTTATAGACGGACAATGTGGCCGATCTGCAAATGCTGATGATCAAGCCGGGAGGAACCCTTCACGTGGAAGTGGAGACATTGCCTCAGCACCTTCTTGTTCACGCCTTTCTCTGACAGATGTTCCTACATCTGTTTGCTTCTCTAACCAGTACTGGAAGAATGCTGTTCATGGCAGCTACATTTACTTCACATTTCAGTGATTTTCAACGGACTGAGTGAGGCATCAGTGAATAAAGTTTTCTTTCCTGCAAGTTTCCACTGGACAGTAAGTAACAGATTCGCCCCCATAAAAACGTCACTTTTGTCACCGCCACCACCTCCCCAGCCCCGCCCCACCCAGCCCACCCTACCGACTCGAACAAACATCACTGTAACTTGTATTCATGTTGCGGCGCTTCGTAGATTCAAGCCCGGGCTCCGGCGTTCCCTCCTTCCCCTTCTGAGCAGCAGGACCGTCAGACTGCTCGTCAAGTGTTACTGGGTCAAAAAGCTGTCGGCTTTCACTTCAGGCGTCTGGGTCCCAAGCGGGGGTCCTGGTGGAGATCCAGTGTGCTTGTTTTCATTTCCTCTTTGTCCTAGTTACAAGAAGGACTGGATACCGACGCACTTAACCAGCCCGCTCAAAATGTGAAGGTCACTTCATGAAGTGCGGCTGGTCGGACGGCGCCGCATAAGCTTTCGAGGCTCCTCGGCGAGAGCCTTTCTCGCCGGGCCCTATTTTCACAAAGGTGTAACGTCAGCCGCGGGATTGGTCCGCACACTGTTCCGCGGGGGTCCTCACGGCGGCTGAAGTTGGCGAGACGCGTAACCTCTCCGTCACGTCGAGCGGAGCCACTTAGGTAATTTGTGGACTAAGTAGGCCAGCCGGCGTCTGACGGTGTTCAGTCGCAGCCTCTCTCCCAGCCTGACATTTTTCCCTTTGTCTTCTTGTTCATTTTCCACACAATCAAGATGCAGAGGAGTGCAGAGAAATGTTGTCATGGAGACGGGGCACAAAAAAAAAAGCCCGGATGACCATGAGTGAGACAGTCCTGAACGCGCGCTGCACTGTGCAAAGTATTTCATGACCCGCTACTCAAGCTCAGGATATTACTCTGAGATTTCCTGCAGATGAAAATCGAGCGTTGCGGCTGCAGGAGCCTCGAGGTCGCGGTCACAATGGAAACGGCCGTTTTACAAGCAGACCATTGTGTTAAGATGTTGTTTCGTATTCCATCTTTGTTCGGGCTCTCAGAAAAGTGGCGGAGCGGTTTCATTCTTGTACTGAAGTTGCTTTGGTGCGATCGGCCAATGTTCTGATCGGCTACTTTTCTTTGTCTTCTGCACTTCGAAGTATGGCTGAAAAATAAACCACATCATTTATTCCGCAGCCTTCATCAATCACTCTGTGGACAGCTCACAATGGCGCCAAGCCTTTATGTTCTGGACTCATTACGGACGGCATTGAGGCAAACTATTGAAATGGAGCATTTTTAAACCCCAGTTCCTGTTTTTTGAAACGTTCCTCTCACATCGCAGAGAGCCGCTCGCTGATTAGTGAAGCGCTGCTGAGAGGCTGCCAGTTCAGCTGGTCTTTTGTGCCGACATGAGACACGTTCTAATCACGATGATGAAGAAGAAGAAGAAGCAGGTAAAAGCTCGCTCCCTTTGCAAGAACAGACGGAAAGTCTCTTGAACCTTGTTTATTTGTATGCACATTTATCTCTTGATTCACTGGAAATCCAGCCACCAACCTTCTCTGACACCCGAGGCTAAACTGAGCGCTCACATCGCCACAGGGAAACTTCTCACTCTCGAGGCAGGTGAACTTGGCCAGAGAGTTTGACCACTTGTTGCGTTCAACAAAAACTGTGGCGAAATGCTGGATAACGTTTCCTTAAATAGCAACCGGAAAAGGCTGCGAGTTCTGTCTGAATCCAAGGAGGAAGCTTTTGGACGGCAGTTTTAAAAAAGATCTATAAGGTCTATTTTGGAAGCTCCTCTCTTCTCTTCTGCCGTCTCATCTTATCTTCCCCTTAGAAAAACGGCCTGATCACGATGAAAGCATTGCTGGAGAGCAGTGAGACATCTATTCTTGATTCATCTTACAGGATTTGTCATTTGTCTTCTTAATCTTTCAGTCTGAACACAATTAACAATCTTATATATATATAAACTGGGATTATTTTGTGCCAAAAGAGATGTGAGCACCTGAAATTGGCACCTTTTAAAAATAAGGCGATGTAAAAAAAGGTATAAAAGAAATCTAAAGCATTGGTCAAAGTGGTGTAATATTAGGTCGGTGGAAAGTCTATTGATGCACAATAAAATGTCGCGTTTGAATCAACACTCTCACTTGTTTCTGAGAACACAAGTGTGAGTTTTTTACTTGGGCTGTCAAAGAGACCTCAAAATGCTCTAAATTCCTGCAGGCAGGCAACGCCACGTCCTCCTTCTCGGACTGCGGTGGCATGATGTGCATCCACAGCCGTGACGTGACCCAACGGCCCATTTTCGGGCGCCATCGCAGGCTCTCGCCACCTCCCTCGGTCAGCCGCCGAGCAACAGGGCGGCCGCTCCGGTCGGCCGACGGGCCCGGCTGCGCGCGGGCCTCCGCTGGGACGGCGGGCTCATTACGGCGCGATGAGCGCTCCTCTCTCCTCTCTCTATCCGCGCTTCACGGGGGGATAATGAGCCCCCCTGACCACCGAGAGTCTGGCCCTGCTCGTCTGGCTGCCTCAGCGTGTCTGCTTCTTGCAGGAGGGGATTTTTTGCGCCATCGCCAGTGTGATGCGGCATCAAATTGTTTATTACATGAAACCGAGCTTCCGGCAAAAATTTAAAGAGGGTATGTGAGTCGTTTTGGTATCGCAGCAAATTGAGCATCGCGGCAGCGGAGGAGATTTAGCAGGAAGCCGAAACAATGTCATGACAACGTTTTCATATGCAAATTTTTCGTTTGACGCTCTCGTGTGAATCGCTGTACTTCGTTACGAATGTGTCAGAATCACCTCACACGCCGGTCGATGGATGTGTGGGTCCAAACTGAAACGGCCATGAGCAAAAGTTGGTTGGAGTGAGAGTTTGTCACTTGACAACAAAAAATGGACTTCATAGCAGCTTTGATGTTGCACACACAGGAAGACAGAGGACTTTGGTGAAGAGGGTCCATGTAAGTCTAACAGTGGAGGCTCAGAGGAGGGCAGACGACCCCTCACAGGAGCTGCCAGGGGAGCAAAACCAGACGACGAACCAAAGTCAACGCACATGCACAACTGATGCTTCTGCTGTGAAATATTTGGCATTATGTGCACGTTAAAGACAGATTCCTGCTGCTCTGAAGCCCTTTCTTTGAAGGTGGGACATATGAGTGTTTGAGGCGAGTACCTTTCCGTTTTGGTTTCAGCAGTGATTAGAAAATTGTACTCCGTGGCTCCTTGCCTTTCCCTTTGTCTCGTGTCAAGCACGTGACATCAGAGGTATGGTTCACAGCTGAAACCATCAACCCCCGGACGCCCCGCTGCCACTTATCTGGGAGTTCAGCAGAACACAAAGACGTGCACTTGTCGCCGTTTTCTGCCGAGGACTTTTTTTTTTCCTCCTTCTGTTTGAAGAATCACAGCTGTAGGTGGTTATTTTCAGATGTCATTGAGTGTTCACCTTGCCTTTCAAAAACACTCTTGCTGCAGGCAGTGCATTATGTGTGAGAGACCCAGATATGTAGGTCCATGGAGGGGGGGTGGGGGGGCATAATGCTTTTTTGGTGCTTGGAACATTAGCTGCTTGGAGGGGTACAGAAAGAAAAAAGAGGGTGGACCTGCCACAGCACAGATATCCAGAACTGGGCTGCGAGCCTTGGCACAGATCCCGCAGAGTCGCCACTCGGCTGTCACGGAAACGTTTGCTCGCCGATCAGGTCCGGTCCAGGTGAGCGGGCCCACTGGACCCCCTTCACTGGTGTACGGTGGCTCCTTAGTTTCATTTCCAACAGGAAAAGTCAAGTGCAAAACATATCAATAATAAAAACAATCAACGTTCTCTGTGCGGCACTGGAGACCCTGGATGTTTATGACCTACAATTCAGAGCTCAGCCATCAACTAAAATGCAACTTTATAGGGACCAATTAGAGTCGCGCGCTGTAATTATTTACAATAGAAGACAGAAAAATATAAGCTTGTGACCAAGTGGTTTGTATTGTGACCTGAATTTGTGCTCGGAGTGGCGGCAGTTGAAAGAAGAGGAAAGTGAGGGTCACTGCCTGTCCCAACCCTGGTCAACACCACTGTGGGCCCTTGAGCAAGGCCTAAACCCCTCCCGACCCCTCTCCTGGTGCTCCGTCCTGCTGCTCCTGATGTGTGCAGTTGAAGTTGACTATGAGTAAGCTGGTTTAAATGCAGAGGAGAAGTTTCCAGTGCTTTCCTGTCACTCGTGAACATTTCGACCCCTCAGTTATCTAGAACTGAAGGGTCCTGTCAGCAAAAACACTGAGCAGGTAGCGTCGCTTGTGTTTGGACCGGGACCATTTGACCTTGATGTCCTGTGAGAGTCCACGGTGTCCCTGTCCAGAGAGACCTGAGAGAAGAGACTCGAGGAGGACATCAGTGAGCGCTTCAGCTGCACGGGTCTCCTGTGCATTGTAATATGAAGCACGATCCTTCGATCAGGCCTATTTTCAGCCCACACATTTCACTGGTGCAAAGCTGATCCGTCTAACGCGCACTCTGGGAGAATTTGGCAGGAGACACACACGCGCGCGCGCGCACGCACGCACACTGAGCAGACACTTGGCTCGGTTGCTCTAATCAAATCGAGGCTAAATTTGACCTTTGAGGGAAAGACTCAGGTCGACCCAGCCCATCATAATCTGCTAATAGTATCAACAAACATCCAGGCAGATTCGCAGAGAGTCACTGTAGCGGAGCCGAAATGTGCTTTGGGTGAATTCACTCAAGCATTCAGCAGTCCCACTTGTGTCTTTCTCCTGATTTCTTCGTAAACCTTCCTAATAAATCGTGTCGGAGCAGGAACCGGAGGACCCACAGGTAGCCGCTGCTGGTTCGACCGTCTGTCTCTCATTCATCAGAGGCGTTCTAACGACGCGGCCAAGCTGCCACTCTTTTGAGGCAAACACTGGGACGCTTCTTTACAGCGTGATCAAGCTGCCCGACTTCTGTCAGGGCCAGACAGCTTTTTCATTTACGACACGGAGCGCCTTCATTCCCCTGAGCTCCCGTCGGGACTCTATTTCACGGCGACAGCGGCGGACATTTACTCGGCGCCTTTTTCCTCTCCCGCAAATATACCTTTTTCGAGAAGTATATCTCTCGTTGCCTTTCCCTCTGACCAATATTTTTACAGCTTCATTGCCTTTGTTGTTTGGGGGAATTGAATTGAAACCGACAGCTCTCAGCGTCACAGTCATAAATTTAGCCTGAAATTGCTGTTTTTATAAAGCTTTCCTCTGACAGACCTCGCATGTTTTATTGTTGGGTTGCTGTATTGCTTTCATTTATACCTTCTGAAATCCTGAGCTGTCAAACATTGATACACCGCGAGTAATAAATCACAAGAATTCTGCTTTATGCATTTTAAAGCTGAATTTTTTTGTCTGTTTTCCTAATGCTTAAAAAATATTGTTATATTGTTTTGAATGTTAAAGAAATAACCTGAAGGACACATCTTATTCTGAGCATTTATCTGCTGCAAGCTATGCAAGCGTTCCGACTTGTAATTCTACTTTATGCCACATGAGGGTGCCAGAGGTCACACTAGCGTTCATCGTGTCGTTGGGCCGCCCAATGAAAAAACAGCACATGAAATTTAGACAGTAAGTACAGAAAACTAGCAAGGGGACGGACTGGACGCTACAACACACTGGCTTTGAACTGCTCTGTGGAGGACAGTGACATATTGTTTCCATGATTTTCTGACATCTTCTACAGACAAAGGTTCATTAATAATGAGAGCAATCATCAAAGTAATCACCAATGCAAACAATGATTAACTGCAGCCCCTTTCTTAATTACGCTTCTTTGTGCTGTTAATAACGTAACGCGGAGCCCTCAAAAAACACGCGATTCGTACAGATCCGTCGCCTGGATTGAATCAAGGACGTTTACAGTGCGCGAATGCAAATGACACAGAACACTGTCTGTTTTTTTTCCCAAACACCACTTAAACGCGGCTGATTACTGTGCGCGCGCGCGTCGTGTCAGCGTCGGGTTATTGTGGGAACGTAGTGAACAGCTGTAGACGAAATGCCACACATGGGAGGAAAAGAACAAGGCTAATAGGATGCACCCGGGGGGGGATTTCATATCAGCCCCTTCAACGCTTATCTATTTAAAACAAATGCCACGCTGCTCCCAGCGTGAGCGCTCGCAAGCCTCCGCGGCTCCACTGAAGTTCTTCTTCTGCCAAATGACCGTGTTCCACCTCTCAAATAGTTCTGACATTTACATCCAGCGTGAGTCAAGTTGCGGTTTGTTTGTATGGGCCTGATTCACGGCAGTGGCCGCGGCGAGAGCGGCGGGAGTGAACTGATTCTATTCCGCTCCCTCCCCCCCCTGGTTGGACGGCGGCGAGGGCCGGACGCATTGAATGCCTCCTCCCCTGCCTGGATCCCAAAGGTTGGTGGTTCGATTCCCGCTCGACTCGCCCTGGACATGTGACAGAGCAGCTTTGGCACAGAAACTGAAGGGAAAGTTGGCTTTCAGTGGTGTGCGGGTACAATAAATGTAGCGCCGTGCGAGTGGCTGAAGAGGTGAATGTGGATGATTCGCCGCCACTCAGGCGTCCACACAGCAACGGGATGTGATCTCATCCTAGGTGGGAAATTTGGGTTCACTCTCAGGTACCTGTGGTGCCCCAAGTGGCCATTTATGTTCATGAAGCAGAACTGAGCGCTGCTTTCGTCCAGCGTTTGCAAGCTTCGGCTGAGGTCCGACGTCCATCCCTTTTTTTTTTAAACCCCCTACCGAAAAAACTAGCATCGCTCCGACATATAAAACTCTCGGCACTCGAAGAAAACTTCCCTCCTCACTCTGAAAGATTAAACATCAAACTGGATGAGGATGGGCATCTCGGGCTCCTTCAGCGACTTCAATGCAGTCGAACATTTGAACACAGATAAGATCCTGCAGATTCATGATGGAGTCACTTCAATGATTTGGCCCCCAGGAGAGAAACTGACTAATATTATCACACTCTTGTAGCGTCATACTTGGCTCCACATTTGGGGCAGAGCTGATGGAGGGGCATATGGACTGAAAGGGTTTAAAATTATCACTGAAGCAACACTTGAGATATAAATGAAACCTCCTGGAAAACCAGCGCCGATGAAGACCGCTCGCTCCATCCGGTCCCCGCAAACAGGACCAAGTTTATGACCCACCTCATGAAGTTCTTTTCTTCAGGTTGTCGTGTTTGTTGAGCAGCGTGTAGAAAAAACCCACGCTTCAAAATAAAGCGTCTGACGACACAAGTGCAGCGAGATCGGCCTTCATGAAGCCAGTGGACAAAGAGGACTGCATGAAGTGGAGGTTCATGAAAGACAATGTCAACTGCGCGTGCGCAAACACACACACACACACACACACACACACACACACACACACACACACACACACACACACACACACACACACACAGGGCTGCAGGCTGCCTTCGTGAGGAGGTTTACATTTGGCGACAGGGAGGCGTACAGCTGCTGGGTTCGAAGCCGCCATCGTTCACGGGTGACAGTCAAAGGTTTATCTCCCCCGCTCGCTGCCACGCAGCAGGTGCTGCGGCGCCGGCCGCTTCTTCTCGCCAATCGAAAAGGCAAAATGACAAATTTGTTTGGTCACTCGTGACTCGTGACGGATGGAGGAGCACTTTGCTAATAGGCTGCAGCTGCTTTTTGTTGGGAGCTTTTTTTTTCTTCAGTTCTTCTAGACTTCGTGAACAATCAGAGAAACACTCGTGTGTTCAGAGTTAAAACAGGACATGGAGGATGGTTTGCTTCATCCATTGCTGCTTGTTGTCCACACCTGTAGTTTAGCGTCGTGGTTCGCACGTTCACCTCTCTGTGAGATGCCCTGCAGAGGTGGTCACACGCTTTTTTGTGTGTGTGGGTTTTTTTCTTTTTTCGACATGCGTGTGTGTGTGTGTGTGTGTGTGTGTGTGTGTGTGTGTGTGTGTGTGTGTGTGTGTGTGTGTGTGTGTGT
>JASSRZ010000065.1:3236553-3247745 GCA_032164315.1 Malacoctenus gilli
ACAGTGATGTGATAATTATTGTTGTGTATTTTCAACAAAGGCCAGGCTGCTTGTGTTTCACTTGTGGAGCAGAGATGTCAAACTCATTTCAGTTCAGCGGTCTCATGCAGCACAGTCTGCTCTCCGTTTGGCTGCAGGATCAAAAAGATGATATCATGCAAGATAACCTACAAACAACTTCTCCCTCAGTTAAATGGCAAAGAAACACAAGTGTCCACAAATGTTTGTATCTGACAAACTCTTTCTCATGCAGAGAGAGAACAAAACAACAACTCTGAATCAAAATGCGATCTGACGTCTTCTCTCTTACAGTGTTTTGTCTCAGGACTCATGTCGCCTGTTCAAAAATTCTCAAACGATCAGTTTGTTTTCTTTTGACTTTTCGTCGGCAATAAACTGGCGAACTTTCACTGCTTGGATCTTTACGGGAATTGCTGCCACCTACTGTTCAGCTCTGGAGCAGCAGCAGTTACTTTCATCAAAGTATGACAGACGAGTCGCTTTTTAAACTTTGTGCGGCCAGGTTGAACTGTTGTTAACCAATTGTGGCATAAAACACAAGAAGCATTTGACAAGATACAATAAAACCCAGAATCGTTTGTCGGGAAATTTGCGATTGGGCTTTTGGAGGGAGTGTGAGGTTCACTGTCGTTCTGCCAGGAGCTGCATCATCTTTTCCTTAAACATAGATAATCTGTAGTGTAGAGTTTAGACTCCCTGAGGGTCCCAACAAAGCATCATCTGTAATGTCTGGATGAGTGGGCCTTTTGAAGTGACCTTAAACAGCCTGAATGAAGAGAAAGTTTATACAAATAAAGGAAATAATTGTATTTTCCAGCAAAGACAGAGAATGGGATAAAAGGCCGACTGAGACGGTGACAGAAACCTGCTGATAAAGACAAAATAGACTGATCAAAAGAGTGGAGGCAGACTTGTTGCTTTTGGTCCTGCTGTGTCCTGAGAAGCGTCCTGTGGTCAGTTTCTTAGACCTTCTCTGACTCCACACAGTCACATGAGTCATCGGCTGAGCCTTCAGTGGAGGTCAGTCATCTCCCCCCCCCACCCCTCACCCTCACCCAAGCCACTCCCCATCCCCCCCTTCCTCCTTCCCTCTGCGGCCTGGCTGAGCTCAGAGCCTGCACACAAACCTCCCCGGTCACTCCAGCGCTCTGCTCCCGCCGCACTTAAGGGCTTACGATCGGCACGCAGTGAGATCAGGATGATCAACTGGAATGTTTTGTTCTGCTCCTCTGACACACTCCGAAGGCCCCCCCCCTCGCCCCTCACCCCCCACTCCCCCTTCCCTGGGCAGCGTGTCCTCAAAAACCAAAAACACTGCCCGTCACTGCAGAGGTGGTGACGAATGTGTGAGCCAGTGCGGGATGCTTCCTGAGAGATCAGAGGGTGACACTCTGCGGGGGGGGGGGGGGGGGGGGGGGCATATCTGTGAGTCAGAGGAGCCGAGATTTCCTGTTGGACTCCCATCAGCTCCTGCTCATTAAAGACCAACAGAGATGCAAACACGGAAACTGAAAGTTTGGCTCAAGTAGGAAGTTGATGGACATCATGCTTGTTATTACGTCCATTATACAAAACTCAGCATAAGTGAAGTCAGTGGAAGCTCTTTAACTTCAGTGATGCAAGAAGTAGAACTCGTGTTATTCCTGCAGCGACAACCAATCAATTCTCTCTTCAAATTCATTTTAGTAGATCAAGTGTGTACTTGATGATTTGCCTCATGTCAGTGGCATAAACAAACAGGTTGTTGTTGGAAGCAGAAGGAAAGAGTGAAGACTTAACAATGTGGGTTTTTTTTTTTTTTCAAAATGTGACGGTCAATTGTTAGTCTGGAACAGCTGAGGCCAGATGAATGGATGAATGGAGCAGGTTTTTTATGTCTTTCAATGTCCCTTCCTGCAGCTCTGAAGACTCCTGCTGCCTTCCATGAGCGGATTCGCAGCCTGGAAAGAGCCAGGGTAAAACAGCAACTCATATTAACAATCCGACTGCAGCTGCGCCTCGTTCAGTTTTGTTTAAATGCTTCCAGAATTAAAGATCAAAACGTTTTTTGGGTTTTTTTTAAATGCAGACTGGAAACTTCCTGAAGCACAAACTCTGCAGTCGACCTGAGCGCTCTGAACTCATCCGCATGCACATCCTCCAAGGTAATCATCCTCTTGTGTGTTCTTCCCTGGTGTCCAGATAGGAACGATGATTAATCGGCTCTTTCATGTATCTGCCGCGATTACATTATTTGTTTCGGTTACAACGGTCGAGACAGACTCGTGTGAGGTCTGGCTAATCTCCCCCCCCCCCCGTGAGTCACGCTGACAAAGCTTCAGACTGTTGCCGGACAGAGCATGCATGGAGCCGCTGTGTGTGTGTGTGTCGAGCAGAGACGCAGGCGGAGGCCTCGCTGCAGGCCACGCAGATGAAGCTGAAGAGGGCCCGGCTGGCTGACGACCTCAACGAGAAGATCGCCCAGCGCCCGGGACCCATGGAGCTGGTGGAGAAGAACATCCTGCCGGTCGACTCCGCCGTCGGAGAGGTCGCCAATGGTAGATGCGCCACGGATTTATTGACCCAACCACCCAACTCCTGCTTTCAAAGTAGATACCCAAAACTAGAATAATTTTAAGGTTTTATTGATTTTGGATCCCCAATTGTCAAACATTTTATTTTGAAATCCCTCTTGAAGTCCAACACTGCCAAAGTTTAATATTTAACTATGAAACCCGTAAAAATCAACAATCATTGAGTGAGTTGAGGCCCCCTGCAGCGCCTCCATCAATGAGAATCTATTTCCTTTAAGTCTGCAGCATTAAAATTGACCATCATAAAAGCTGCCGTGACAACTGAGACTTCGCTGCTTCTGAATCTGGTCTGACAGGAGAGGAAGACTCCTCGAAGACGTCAGACATTTATAACTTTGAGGACGAGGACAGCAGCGACACGGCGTCGCCGCCGCCGCATCCCAGCAGCCAACAGTCGCCCAGATCTGCGTCGGCGTCGCCGCGGGAACCGACTCCGGATGCCAACTCCTCCCACTCACCTGTACAGGTACATCACGAGCCTTCTCTGCAAGCAGATTTTCACCACAAGTCCATGCTGTTTATCCCATTTAGACGTTTCAGTAAATCAGAAACATAAAACTAATATTGTGTTGTTGTGGCTTCTTTACTGTTCTGACTGTGTTTCTCTCCCTGTCTGCCGTTTGCAGAGCTCCCCAAAGCCAAACTCACACTCCACTATAGATTTAGTCAAGATTTCCTTCACCAGTGAGCAACAGAATAAGCAGCAGGTTCCCGCCGCTCACAGTATGGCTCTGGGGCCGGTTCTCATCAAGGTGAGCACACTGACAGCTTCGACTTTTAAAGG
The DNA here is from genome assembly GCA_032164315.1 of Malacoctenus gilli. Lineage (NCBI taxonomy): Eukaryota > Metazoa > Chordata > Actinopteri > Blenniiformes > Labrisomidae > Malacoctenus > Malacoctenus gilli. The sequence continues at coordinate 3,239,932 of JASSRZ010000065.1, forward strand.
GCTCAACCCTAAGATTCCAGACCTTATCTCAATACACATCAGAGCACATGTTATTGATATTTCTGGCCTTGACGATGTGTCCTGAGAGTCACAGAGTTTAAAAACCAAAATTATGATTGTTTATACATAAATCACCAAAAGATCTTGGGAAAAAAAAACCCAACTAAACCAGTTTAACCCAAAAAAGATCACAGGATTTATAAATATTAGAAACAAATCCAAGTCAGCAACACAAATGAAGTGAAAGCAAAGACATAAAAGATAAACACAGAGGGTAGAAGAGTAACTGAGCTTCTCTTGATACCCTGGTTTCATGTGCCTGGTCGCTGGACATGGCATGGGGGTGTCACTTAGACAGTTTCAGTCCTTCACCCCAAAACTAAACGTTGTTACATGTTTTTGTTCGCTGTTAAGACAACACACACACACCCCCCCTCATACGGTTCTCCCCGTCCCACTGACATGTTTTGTTTTTATGCGTGTTTTCTTTTGGAAATGTGGTGACAGCAACAATGTTTGGGTCTGTGTTTTGTCATACTTAGTGTCACAACAGAGTGAAGGGAAAAGGGAAAAATGCGCTTTTAGCCGCGGTTCACACCAAAGTCAAAGACCAGCAGGGTCAAACTCGTTTCACAAGTCCAGCGGTTTAAACGTCCTCCACTTTGCCTCCGATCAGAGTCAAATAACAGGCTGCCCGTCCTCCTTCCGGCTTTGCAAAATCCAAGCCAAGAAATAAAGACTGAGAGTGAAGCAATATCCCGATTATTTATCCCGACCAGTTATCCTCCGAGCACCAGCGAACTCTCCCTTCCTTGGAAGAAGGGAGCGCAATGACTTTGACGGATTGGAGGGTGTGCGTTTGGGTTCGGCGTGAAAATAACCTGCTGATTTTACATCATGCGACTTTCACGTGGACCATATCCTGCGGTTGCAGGTGGTAAAACAATAAGGGTCACGTTTCCATTCCCCGTTTCCTCACCCTGTCCTTCTCATCAGCTGTCAGAACAATGTCCCACCTCGATATTCCAACCTATAAAAACGCCGCACCACTTCCAAGCCTCGCAGCGTCTGTAAAAACACGGCAGCTTGTATCCCTTGATGAACTGGACCGACATCAGTCACATGAACGAGATCTCCTCCAGATGGTCTTCAACCAGTTTTTGAATGCCGCCGTTTTGTGTTGTGTGCCGCAGCAAAGTTTGGCCAAGCCGCCCGCCGACAGAAGCCGCAGCAAGAGGAGCAAGGAGCCCAAACCGCGGGTGAAAAAGCTCAAGTACCATCAGTACATTCCGCCCGACCAGAAGCAGGAGCTCAGCGAGCTGTCCATGGACTCGGCGTACGCCCGCCTCCTGCAGCAGCAGCAGCAGTTCCTGCAGCTCCAGATCCTCAACCAGCAGCAGCAGCAGCAGCAGCAGCAGCAGCAGCAGCAGCAGCAGCAGCAGCAGCAGCAGCAGCAGTACAGCTACCAGACCGTCCTGCCCGTTTCACTCAAGTACGGCTCCTAAAGAGGAAATGTCACCTCCCCCTTTGATTGACACATTCTTGAAATCCCAACCTTAATATTACACCTTGATTTATGAAATTTAGGGTCTCCATCATACCGCCCCCCCACACACACACACACAGACACACACACAGCTGCCTTTTGTCTGCATGACTCTGCGTTTCCTGCCAGCAGCTTCCTACACAGATGCTGCTGATTGTGAAGAATGGATCACAGACCCTTTGTCTCATCCACACTCCCTTTCTTCTTCCTGTCTCACCACACCAGACCAACAAATGAGGTACAAGCCAGCTGTTCGGCTGGAAGTGCCGCGTCGGCGCCCCTGCCGCCCCGCCACCCTCAGCCCAGCCACAAGCCCGATGGTTTACCGGTGAAGCTGGATGAGATGAAGGTGACGCATTGCGGCCTGCACGCGGCGCGTCGGCGTGCGTGGCGGTTCAGGCGTCTCATTCTCTGGTGTCTTCGTAGGTTGCCGAGCTGAAGCTGGAGCTGAAACTCAGGTCGCTGCCTGTTTCTGGGACGAAAACAGATCTGATAGAGAGACTTAAGACGTACCAGGACAACTCGAACAGCCAGGCCGCCGCAGCTGGCAGCCCGGAAACAGCCAGCGCCGTCACAGGAGCCTCACAGTCTGAAGGCATGAAGCTGACCCCACCTGTGTCCCCCATCGACTCCAAAGGGTCAAATCTTGGTATCGAGAACTATAATAACACAGCAGACAGTCCAGCAAAGCAGCCCGCAGGCAGTCCAGCTCATGCTGCCTCGTCCATGAGCCCCCCACAGGGACCGCTGCATGAGGAGGGTCCCACGGGGGCGCAGTCCCCCGAGAAGGACTCTGAAAAGGACAAGCGCCTGCACGAGAAGGAGCGTCAGATTGAGGAGCTGAAGAGGAAGCTGGAGCAGGAGCAGCGGCTGGTGGAGGAGCTGAAGATGCAGCTGGAGGTGGAGAAGAGGATTCAGCAGGGCGACTCCCCTCCCCAGCTCAGCCCTCGGACCCCCGCGCAGGTCAAAGAGGAGAACCAGGACTCGCCCAGCTGCCCCGCGGCCTGCGGCTCCCCCGCCCTGCCGGTGCTGGTCAAACAGGAGGAATCTGCCGACCCGAGCCAAGCGCTCGTTCCAAATCAGTTCATCATCAGTCACCAGATCATCGCGCAGGCCGAAACCCTGCAGCCTGCTCGGGCCGGGGCTCAGATCCTGCTGCCCGCATCCCTTCCTGCCCCCACAGTCACTCTGCAGCTGCCTGCCAAAGGCCTCAAATTACAGCCGAGTGCAGGCAGCTCTGCCCCAGGCCTCATCCAGACATCTGGACAGGTGCCACCAAAAACACAGGCCTCTGCAGCATTACAACAGCAATGCAGCACACAGAGCCGCCAGCCGCTGACAAAGGTAAGGACACGCCCCACTTCTACACACACACACACACACACACACACTTGGTCTGACTCCTGTTCAGTCGTACACATGTGCAACACATGTGTAACAGTATACCAGATAATTTTACATGGTAAGATTTGAATTATAGATTTAGAGCCAAATATATAGCTGAATATGGTGCATCACATGCAGAAAGTCATGCATAACCACCAATTATACTTCCTTTTATCTTATTGTTGCAACTATTTTTGAGTCCTTTGACTTTTATTTCTTCTGTATGTGATTTATTTGCAGAAAATCAGAACTAAGGACATTTTTATTTAAATCAAAATCCAAACCTTCATGAAAAAAATCCTTTCTAACTTCTCATCATCTATATTTGTTTGTCTTTTTACAACTGAATTCACTTCATTGTTTGGTGTGAGAGCTGAGAATCCGCAACAGAAGGTGCAGCAGTGAAATTTCTTGAGGCTTCAACTCAAGAGGGCTCAATTTCCATGAGGTGGTCTCCCCATGAAAGCGATACGATTCAGTGTTTTCGATGACGCCCCAACGCCGAGCTTTCCCCTTTCCCTCATGTGGTTAAATAGAGGCGGCTTCCACCGAGGCGCATGCCATAGTGCACGACATGCTCCTGCGTTTGATTGCTCTTCTGCCTTCACGCTGACCCATTAAAGTCTCTCTGCAGACATGGAGGATGGATGCAGCGGCACAGAACTTGCTCAATACATTCCCGGTAAACGGATACGCCGCGGGAGCCTCGTCCGGCCAAGCTGTCCTGAAAGAACCCACGGCGAAGGTAGACAGTGATCCTCCAGTCTCCCCCCGCTGCTCCTTTTTGCGGTCTCAGCCGAGTGTTCCCAGCAGATTGCATCAGATGTATCCTGTTTGGTTTTTTTTGTTTTATTTCACTGGGTACAAGCGACTGTTGTCTTTTCTTCTGTAACAGCCTCCCTGTTCCAGCCGATCGCCTTCGATTGTTCAGCAGACAAAGTTCACAAACGCCGTTTCGAAGTGTAAGGACCCTCCGCGCTACGAGGACGCCGTGAAGCAGACCCGCAGCATGTTAACAGCTGCCCAGGTGAAACAGAGAGAGAAGTCAAAAGATGTTCTCCGGATTTTAATCTTATTCAAACATTTAAGCCTTATTTTTTCCTTCCCTTCTCTCTCTCTCCCTCCCTGCAGGGCCCCACTGCGGCCAGCCAGCAGATGGACGACCTGTTTGACGTGTTGATTGAGAGCGGCGGTGAGAAATGGCGCTTTCATTTTGATCTTTCAGCGCTCGCAGCTTGTTCGGGGTTCTCACCCGGCTCCTGTGTTCCTCAGAGATCTCCCCCTTCGTCAGGCAGGACCCTCCCAGCCTGGGCAAGCCTCTCCCTGTCACTGCCAGCGTCACCACCCTTCCCATCAACACGGCCCTGTCCCGCCCGCCCGCCTTGGTCCAGGTGGCCCAGCCGCCGGCGTCCCTGACCCCCAGCTGCCCGCTGAACGCCCTCCTGGACGCCGCGCCGGCGGCTGGCAGAGAGCCACAGAAACTGAAGCTGATGGAGGAGTTACACTCGCCTGTGACCGCCATGGAGGTGGAGTTTGACGGCGACGATGCCCCGCCTTCCCCTCTGGGCCTGCATAACAGCAACGTGGACGGCATGGACTGGCTGGACCTGACTCTGTCCGTGCCAGCGGAGGGAGTCAACGCCCTGGACGCGTGCATGCCAGTGGGCGTCTTCGCCGCTGACTTCCTTGACTCTCATGAACTGCACTTGAACTGGGAATAGATACAGTCCAGGTGCGAAACTTTGGTCAACCTAATCTTTTCAGATAAACTTGCTTTTTGTTTGTTTGTTTGTTTGTTTGTTTGTTTTTTAATGAAAGGGAAAATCTGCTTCTGACTGGATGACGCAATCAGAAGCAGTTTCGAGCTCTCGGTGGTCCTGCGGTGTCAGTTCAGACGTCGTCCCTCGAGGGTCTTCCAACCAGAGGTCCTGGAAGTGGGACTGGCACCCTGAGCTCAAAGTAGATGTAGCTTTAAAGATTTCCATCTCAAGTAAAGTCACTGATTTCTTATCAGTTCTTTATTTTTTTTCTTTATCCATTTATCTTTTCTCTTGTGAACTCAGTGAATGTAGCGTTGCACTTACCATAAAATATCCAAGTTCCTGTCTCAGAATGACAGTCACCGCCAGAACAGACTGCAAGCACCACGTGTCCCTGAAATGTGTGTGAATTTTACAGCATCAATCGGATATTTAACTGAACTGGGAGCGTGACTGTGGCCGTGTGGAAGTGTCTGATTGAGTCTCGGTGACCCAGCAGCACGTTACTTCAGCTGCCTCGGTATTTATTGCCAAACACTCTGTAAACACGATGTCATCTCTGAACCATTCCCGTCCTTTCGCGTGCCGCAGATCAGCTGAGCGGTGAGGACATGTCTGTGACGCATCTCAGTGCTCATCCGCACATCAGAACAAACCAGAGAATCAGAGGGGAATTCTAACGGTGGCCGATGAAAAATCTGTGACTGACTGTCTCTTGAAGCGGTGGGTTTCCAACCTAGGAAACGGGACCCCCTTTGGTGGCTGGACAGAGGTCACAGAAGGGGCTTGAGGTCTCCTCCAAGGACAAAAGGTTGGGAAATACCGTCTGAAAGGGTTGAGAAACATTCTTCTTATTATTTTTTACCATGTACTTTTGTATTCATATATACAGTGAGCTGACATTGCTGATAAATTGGACCTTCATAGTGAAACAATGTTCGTGCACATCAGTCGGATTGAACTTCAGTGACACCTGCTGGTCACTTTCCATTCGTCTTTTTTTTTTTCATTATTTTATTGATTGATTGAGAACTCATTGAATCTGTAACGTCACCGACAGACTCGCCTGAATGCTGAAGGATGGAAACGTTGTGAAGAGAAGAAACTCTGATGTGGTGATTGTTTTGATTTGGCTTGTTCCACTTGCCCGTCAGCATGTCAGCGCCTCATCAGACCATCCAAATGTCCCCCTCTTTCGACGGGATTATGTGCTGGAACAACGAACGCTTTGGGGTTTTTTTTTTCAAGACACTCGTATAACTCCACGCCAAACAATAATGGAAATTTCTAGTAAGCCTTAAGTTTTACACGTTGTATTTATGGAAGCTTTTATACAATTGTAACTGTCATTGTGTAAATACAGAACATATTTGGGATTCGCCTGAGTGTTTCACAACCTGCATTGTTAAATGAAACTGTTGGAGACTTTACGGTCTTTGTCACTCCAGCCAACGGAGACACACCTCAGATCCTTCTAACATGCGCATTTGTATGGGGAAAACCCATGCTGTGGGAGAATATGCAAACTCTACACAGGAAGTCCACAGGTGCTGGGATCCACAGAGGATCCGTCCAACAACCAAGCGGAAAAAACTAAATGTAGGACGGCAATCGTCATCAGTCAGTCGCAGGCGGCTGCCAGTTAGGCTGCATCTGAAAAGTCCCGGCGTTGACCTGTCTTCCATGTCTCCTCTTTATGTCTCCGGCCCGTTGTCCTCAGTCGCCCTCAGAGCTTTTTAATGACCCTGATCGGCGTTCGACAACGGGGGCATTTGTGCGTGATGGTTTTGTACTTGTCGAGGCAGAAAGGGACGAGGCAGCAGCCGGCCACACAGCTGCAAAAAAAGCCAACGGGGAAGAGGAAGAAGAGCACAATGAGGATTGGATGTCGGCGACGACACAAACGGCGACATTTGATTGAACTCGAATGCAAATAGAGCAACGGAGGGTTTCGCACCACATCGCAACGAGGGACATGCACACCAGCCAGGTCACACTGCTGATGGAAGAGGAGGTCTCTGTCACAATGAACTGATGACACCCCGGGCACTGGGTCCTGCTGGGCCACGGGGGGAGCTTCTCCACATCCTCGACCACTGAGGGGGCTGCAAACATGACACCATGCTTGACCTACAGCGTTTGTTTCAGATGTTAACCAGCTCCAAAGAAACAAGAACCGATGGGTGAGGAACAAGGGGGACCGCAGAGTGTGAATGCAAGTTTCACGCTCGGACCCCAGAGTCGAGTCTCACGGCGTGCGGCTGCCCTGGCGGGTGACGGCTCGTGCTTGTTTTGATGGGCGCAGGTGCCTCCAGACATGTGGTTCGCCTCCCCCTCAGTGGTTCGCTGCTTTTAGGACGAGAGCATCCTCTGGACAGACACACTGAGGCCATCTGGCGAACCGTTGGCTCACCTGGGAAGGTCGGTGGCATGGCCACCAAGGAGATAGTCGAGCCGGAACCCGGATGACCATAATCTGTCTTCTCTTTGGACGCAACGCTTTGCTCTAAAGAAGAGACCAGATTACAGAAGGGAACGACGACACAAGCGAGATTTGATGCCATCGATTTACCCAAACCGTTGTTGTCCTTTGAGGCTTTGGACCTGAGATCAAAGCCTTTCCCAAGCTTGGCTTCCTTTGCACTCAGTCGTGCAAGTTTTTCATTTATCTGGTCGATCTCCTGCTGACTGGAAGCTGCTCCTTCTGATTAAGGAAGGTGGGAAAAACAAGACGAGCGTCACGTGACAGCAGCCAGACGGCACATGAAGCAGACCTATACGCGTGTCTGGCCAGTCCCGCCTTGTGTCACCTGTCTGTCCAAAATCAGTTTGATTCTTCAGCCCCTGAAACGCGGACAGAATGTCCTTCCTCTCCAGAAGTTTCTGTTTGATCAACGACAGGTACTCCAACTCAGCTGATATGCTGTCCAGCTCAGTGTTTACGGGCATCATGGTGACTGTGGGGTGGACAGAAGACGGTAAAGTATTTTTTTTTCTTGGGCTCCGTTTGCATTTCTCACGAATGTGATGAGGCTTTTCCCCCCTCAACATGATCATTCAATGTGCCCGTTCATACAGTTTTCCTTCCTGGTTTTAGTGCCAGAGTAGATGATTTCAACCCA
>JASSRZ010000065.1:3252634-3267621 GCA_032164315.1 Malacoctenus gilli
GTGTGTGTGTGTGTGTGTGTGTGTGTGTGTGTGTGTGTGTGTGTGTGTGTGTGTGTGTGTGTGTGTGTGTGTTGTTCACATACAGCTGTCGGTGGTTAGCATATACGCTTGTATGTGTAGATGTAGCCCTTGCAGTAAGGGCAGGTGTGTGTCACATCCTTGAGGTCATCAATCAGACAGGGAATCAAGCAGCAGCCCAGATCACACCTGGAAACCAGAGAGAGAACATGGGGCAGTCAGACACCAGCATGAATCACACATGCGCGTTTCTGGCATTGCTGTATTCCACTATCTCCACAGCAAGTTCACCAGAGATGCATGTTTTCATGCTTTCATGTTGGCTTTGATGAAGACGTCAGAGTGTGGCTGATCAGGGCCGTTAAATCAACATGCTTTCCACTAGGACTGGCTGTGTCTGTAACAGTCAGAGCCTGTGCCTCAGTGACAATAGCTTACTGTTTCACTTCAATCCTTTTTACTGTGAGGGAGGGGCGGGGCCTATGAATATTTGACCAGCTCCACATAACACTGAACACATTTTTCGCTGGTATGCGAACGATTTTTTGTGTGTGTGTGCGCGCATTATCTGCTTGCGACTTGTAAACATTTACCCCACGAAGAAGCAGAAGAGGCAGAAGAGCGTGTTCATGAGGCCGATGTCGTGGGAGATGCGGGTGATGATGGCCTGCTGACAGTGTGGACACACAGTCTGCACCGGAGAGGTCTGGAACATCTCCCCCTGCAGCACAGTCACAGTGGTGGCTGCTCCCGGAGGAGCCAGGACGGTCGCCGTGTGGCCTCCCATGTGGACAAAGTGGCCGGGCCCAGGACCCATCTGTCCTGGCATCGGGTGCGGATAGTGACCAGGTGGGACCGGGTAGGGACCACCTGTTCGATTAGGCCACGCGGTTAGAAAACGCACGCTGCAGGTGTGTTTCATGATTATTTGTATTATTCAAGTGTGTGTTTGAAATGACAGGTCCTGTGCAGCACCTTGTGGGGGAGGAGGCATTGGCATGGGCATGGGCATTGGGCCTTCTCCAGGGACATGTGGAGGTAGGAAGCCTGGCTGCGGGCCCTCATAGGGTGGGGGGCCATATTCTGGAGGCAGGGGCTGTCCCTGTGGTGGGCCTGTCCTGACTGCTCACCAAACACAACATAGATATCAGATAAATAAGAATGATATAAACAGGTCTGACATAATAATGACAACACATCACATCATAAACACAAAACATTCATCTCACATCCGAAGGAAAACAGCATCTATAGTATCTTATTTTGGGGGGTTTATTCAGCATGCGCGGCTTCATTACCAGGCTGTCCATTCTTTTCCTCAAAGAGGGGGGCACTGGGACCTCCTGGGTACGGAGGGGGAGGATCATTGGACATACTGGCCGGAAGTCTGGACTGACAGATGGGTTGAACAAGTGGGCTCCACTCACTTGCAGCTCGATTCCACAAGTTTCACCCTATGAGGAAAAAAAAACAGTTTTCATTCATCATTGTTTTCTACAACTTTCTTCCGAGGCCATCGAAGAGGTCTGCTATTTCTGCTTTCAGCTTTATAATGCCAAAAATTCTACATTGCTAATTGACCCCTCAACATCTGAGGTGACATTCGCATATTGTTCCCTTTGAAGCAGTGCTTTCAGAAGCAGCAAAATCACAACAGTGCCATCGTTTCCCAGCCACAGATTGATGGTGAAATCCCCTTTTCTAAAAGACAAAAGCACCTAAATATCATCACCCACATTTTGCATGAAATCGGTTCTCTTTTCTTGCATCTGTTCGTTTTATGTGGTTATGAAAGAGGATGTAGTCGGTCAAGGGGGTTAACAAAGCCAATCAGTAATTGCACGCCACGTGGAGAACCCTAATCATCAACTCAGTGCAGACGGCGGTCTCAGCAGGGTTTTCATTATTTAAGTATGTACAGTGAAGGACTTTGAATCAGATGACTGTAACAGAACAGCAGCTAATTCAAGTGAGAGTCCCCTCGTCCCCTCTCAGAGATAACGTTTCAGCGCGTCTTGGTGCTCTCTCTTGGAATCAATAATTCAAGGGATGTCTGAATGACGTCACCTCCACGTGTCCGTTACAACTTAAAGCCATGTTTAAGGCACTCTGGCTTTGCCATCATGGTGGAACAACTGCAGCCAGCTCGAGAGGAAAGTTAATCACAGAAAAAAGGTGTGAAACTGCATGTCCAACAGTTCAACATGTGATTCGTGAAGAAATATTTTTTCACAGGAAACACATTGTGGTATTTTCCATCTGGTGGGTTTGACGAGCGAAAGCAAAACATTAATCATAACTTTACACATCAAATAATGAGATACAGAAACGTGTTGAGTGTCAACATTTGTACAAGGACCTGAAAAATCAATGGGATGGTTTTTACAGTTGAAAATGATAGAATGCAACAGCCTAAAATAACAAGAGTATGGCGAGATTCAAATAAGTTTTCACCTTTAGGGCTGAAACAAAAAGTTTAGGACAACATGTTAAATTAATTGAGATAAGTTTATAGAATTTGGGGTGGAATAAACTTTTACACCATTCAGATATCCTATGAGTCTTTTTTACTTATTGCAAACTGAAAATCAGTCGGGATTTTTATCTAACCCCCAAAAGTTATCGCAATAAACAGAAATCTAATAACTTCAACAGGCGAAACATGAACGGTTTAGTTACCAAAAGAGAAAAGTGAACACCTATTCTTGAATTGTTTGAAAATTCAAGTTAAAGCAACAAGGATCAAAAGTCAAATCAGTATCAGTGTGTGACTTTCTGAGCATAAAACAAATTTAGTGGGATTAAAATGACACGATTATTTCCAAATTATGAAAACAAGACAAATAATAAAAAATCCAAATCATCTATGTGTCACTAAAACAGCGTGAAGCTTTACTTCCAACTCACAGCTAGTTTCTAATCTGCCCAACTAGCCAGCTAGCTGATGTTTATTTTTTAATCCTGGTGCAGATAATCCTTCTCAAAGCTATTTGCACAACTAACCATGAATAACTTGGTTACGTAATGAAGGCCGGGGCAAGTCTCTGTTGGTTTTCAACCGAAATGAGTGTTTTTTTAATCAATAAGCACTGTGAGTTTTAATTGACAATTTAAACCAGCGCTATAACAAGCTAGCGGATACATAGCGTGCAGATACTGTACCGTTCCCTGCTAAGAAGCAAAAAGCCCGCACGCTGTTGAACCTCTAACGGAGGGACAACGTGCGGGTAGTGACACCGTCACTATGCTTGTTTGTATTTGGCTGCTGACGGTACTTGAAGGCAGCGACGTGTTTGTTCAGCGAAAACACACATCTTTAAACAAGCACGTTAGCTCGCTGGCTGCTGTTAGCGGGCTAGCTCGCGTCGCCATACTTGACACAGAAACACCAGAGCAAAGACGCCTCCGAAACGAGCACGTTGGTGAAGTAAATACCGAGAAATGTGTAGGAAAATCCGCTTTTGCCTGCGGGGGCGAAGGGTGCGACTGTCAGCGCGTAGAAAGCTGATTTTACCTGTCTTCGAGGAGAGGGGAGCAGCGGCGCTGGAAGCAGCCCGCGGTGGGACCGAAGTTGTTTGACGTTAGCAGCTCCGGGAGGAGAATCAACATCCGCTCACAGGATCTACACCTGACGTCATGTTCACACCTGAAGAGTCAAAATAAAACAACGATGAACGATTTCACTTTAAATCAGTCATTATTATTATTATTATTATTATTATTATTATTATTATTATTATTATTATTACATTTCAAAGGATGTTTTTCTTTTCTTTTTTCTTTCTTTCTTTTTTTTATTTACAATATTATCAAAACAACAATGATCTGTCATGAGTCATTAAATGGGAAAGTGTTGTTTACGGTGGCTTTTTCAATGAGATTTATTGCTGGCCTCAGAAAACCTGGCTGAATTGACATCCCAGGTTATTACTGCCCTCTTGCGATCTTTGTCTTTATTTCAGTAATAAGTGATTTAAGTTGGAATCATTTAATGTTCTTTTCTTATTTACTGAATTTAACATTTCAACTTATGTCTGATGTCTTTCCACTAATTTCAATAACAACTGTGACGGTTTCAATCTTCCTTGTTATGGCGACATCTTCTGTTAAGATTGTCCTTTATTGTCAGCTTCTTTAAATGTACATCTAAGCTTATTTCTTGCGATATACATCCCTTGGTTGACCTTTTTTTTTTTAAATTTTACTGCGATTTGACTTCACATTTTCTAGAAATGCATATTTTCCCCGTTTTTTCTTTGTGGTGCGTTAGTAGAACGGAGCCGACGCGCCAGGGCTGACCCCTTCCCTTACTGGCCTTACTTAATTAGTTCCCCGCTCCCCTCCGGGCGGTCCCTTTACACAGAGCGAACGCCCTAAATTTCTGCCAGCGCTTGGAGACAGCCAATCAGCTACCTTCCCCTCTACGTTAGCACGGCTCTGGCAAAACAACAGCTCGCCTCAATTTCGGTTTCCTGCTTGGCACCGCCGACCCCGACTAATCGAGCGTGGAAGATGTCAAATTAGCCAAAGATCTCGTTTTTGGCAGGTGTTTTGTTCGTTTGGGCGCGTGTCGCGGCTGAGGTCCGTCCCGATCGGAGCTGTTGGCGCTCCGTTAGCTGCTAGCTACACGTAGCAAACGTCGGCAATCCAGCGGAGGAAGATGGGGTCCATCCTGAGTCGCAGAATCGCTGGTGTTGAGGACATCGATATCCAGGCCAATTCGGCCTATCGATTTCCACCCAAATCTGGTAAGCGATCAACTGCGTGTCTCCAATCACACCAGATTCATCATAACTGCCGGCCGGAGAGCTGCAGGAACCGACCGTCAAACGCTTTGCTCTTAGGAACTGATGCAGTTCGGTGTCTTTATTCATGATCTTGGGCTTTATTCATAATTTTGAAAAAACATTTACTGTAATTGGCCAGCGATCTTGTCTCACTCGCCAACACATGTCACGTTTACAGTTGTCATTGTATGTGTTCGTCACGAATGGTCCTGAAACAGGCATGTTGTAAGAAATCAGTTATTACAGCCGCCCGACTGCAGTTATTCCTTTTTATAATGCCAGTGTTTTTGCCCACATCCTTCACCCAAGAGGTTCTTTTCAAAGTGAAGAGACTCCAAGACCCTTCACAGTCAATAAATGATCACATGACCAGGTCCCTGCTGCACCACGATATCCACAACAAACCAGATTGTATTATTTTGCTTATAGGACATTTCCTCCTCACCTTTAAACGAATCAGGCAGTAAAAACCTGGTTGACGCATAGTCTAGAAGTCTGATTGTAGTAAAGTTCATAAAATCCACCGATTGTTTTATTGTTGTCCTTCCATCTGCCTCAATGTTGATAAAAAAATAAAATGCCAGAAAGGGGAAAAAAAAAACATGATTACGGTACAGTTCTGTTTTTTCGAGATAAAGCATCAGTTTGTGCTGTGAAAAATCTCAGCAAGTCCTGACGTTTGCTGTGTCCTCATTGCTGGCTCTCCATCCTCTGGTCTCCAGGGAACTACTTTGCGAGCCACTTCTTCATGGGAGGAGAGAAGTTCGACACGCCACATCCTGAGGGATACCTTTTTGGGGAGAACATGGACCTGAATTTCCTTGGAAATAGGCCAGTGCAGGTGAAGACAAACACCAATTCAAGGCGCCGTTCAGCATCTGTGTGTCCCTCGCGTTAAACTGTCATAATCCACTCGCCACTGCCGTTGTCGTTGCTCTAGTTTCCGTACGTGACGCCTGCCCCCCACGAGCCAGTCAAAACCCTGAGGAGTCTGGTCAACATCAGGAAGGATTCTTTGCGCCTGGTCAGGTAAGGACAGCCAGATCCGGCCTACTAAAATAAGAGTGAAGAAAATAGAGGCTTTTTTTTTCGGGGGTCGATCTGATGCTCGCTAAACCCACTGACTCCAGGTATAAAGACGACTCGGACACACCGGTGGAGGAAGGAGGAAAACCGAAGGTTCAGTACGGCGTGGAGTTCACGTTTGATGCCGACGCTCGGGTTGCCATCACTCTGTACTGCCAGGCGTTTGAGGAGTTCTCTAACGGGATGGCTGTGTAAGCTCCTCGCCTTTGTCGTCGTGCTGTTTACGGTCACACTTCTGTTTCTTTAATGGTGTCGGGATTCAGGGGTAAATCTGTGTGCAAACAAACAGAAACACCTGCTGGTGTCTGCCTCATGATGCTGAGAAATGTTGTTCCACACACATTTATACCTGCTTTCTTTTCATTTTTTTACGAGCGCTCACATCGAGCCTCAGAGCACAAAGTCTAGAATAGATACGGTGGATCCTTAGCAACCACCAGTCTCCATGGAGACTGCAGATAAGACGTGGACGCAGATGAAAGTGAAAGTGTGCGGTGAAGTTACCGTCTGAGAAGACGGCATAGATTTTTCCAGAAGCCGCCGTTCTGTTTGTTGGTTTTCTTCTTTTTCTTCTCTTCTTTTTTTAAGCTCCGAGACATTTCATGAGTTCATTAATTAAAGGCGACAGGAAGCCTTTTCAAAGGGACCTATAAATGGTCCCGTTTATTTATGACAAACAGAACCAACTGAAATTTCAGCTTCTTCCAGTTCAGTGTTTTGTACATCTGAATCTGTGTGTGTGTGTGTGTGTGTGTGTGTGTGTGTGTGTGTGTGTGTGTGTGTGTGTGTGTGTGTGTGTGTGTGTCTGACTCATGGTATGCAGGTACAGTCCTAAAGATCCCTCCTTGGTGTCTGAAACTGTGCATTACAAGCGCGGCGTGAGCCAGCAGTTCTCCATGCCGTCTTTCAAAATCGACTTCAGCGAGTGGAAAGAGGAAGACGTGAGTGTCTGCAGGAGCTTGACTCTCCTTTGAAGCTTTCCCACCCTTGTTCAGCTCATTTTTTGGCTTCCTCCTGCTACTGTCTTTTTCATTTCCTCCTTCTTCTTTTTTCCTCCAAGCTGAACTTTGACCTGGACCGAGGAGTGTTTCCGATGGTGATCCAGGCGGTGGTCGACGAAGGAGACGGTCGGTCCCACAAGCCGCACAGCAGTCGTTGCATGTATCATAAGTCGTCAGCACCCGCGGTGGAGCAAGAGCAATGAAAACACACCGAGTGTAACTGTTTCTATGAACTGTGTTTGGTTTTTTCAGACTGCCTTGGACATGCTCATGTGCTGTTGGCAGCCTTTGAGAGGGTACAGAGTGTTTTGATATACACCCATTTTAAATCCCTCTCCAAACACTTTTACATGAGCTAATTGTCTGTTTTTATTTGTCCAGCATGTTGACGGCAGTTTCTCCGTCAAGCCGCTCAAGCAGAAACAAATTGTAAGTTTTCGGGATTTTCTTTCATATTTGTATTTTCAAGCTGTTTGAAAAATTTTTCAGTGTTTTGAAATCCAACGTTGTTTTTTTTCCATGCTTTGAAAGCTGTCGTGTTTTTGTTTCCTCGTGTCCCTCAGGTGGACCGTGTGAGCTACCTCTTACAGGAGATCTACGGGATCGAGAACAAAAACAACCAAGAGACCAAGGTTTCCCAGGAGGCATTGCCTCACGTCATGACCCTTCATGCCATAAAAGGTCAGCTGTGCTCCATCGCCGTCGCGTCAACGCTTTGTCGTCGTTTCATTGCAGCCCTCCGACGACGAGAACAGCGACAACAGCAACGAGTGCGTCGTGTGTTTGTCGGACCTGCGCGACACGCTCATCCTGCCCTGCAGGCATCTGTGCCTGTGCAACTCCTGCGCGGACACCCTGCGCTACCAAGCCAACAACTGTCCCATCTGCAGGCTGCGTAAGAAGCGTCGTATCGTCACGACGACAGCAGGATGTATGTTTGGGACCATTCGGGAGAAAAAACACGAGGAATGGACCGTTGTGTTTGTGTGTGTTGTGTCCCGCCAGCCTTCAGAGCCCTGCTGCAGATCAGAGCCGTGAGGAAGAAGCCCGGCGCCCTCTCCCCCGTCTCCTTCAGTCCCGTGCTGGCCCAGACGATGGACCACGATGAACACTCGGTCGGTGCATTCGGCAACATTGTCGCGAGATCGGCTGACACACAGCCGCAGGAGCTGCATCACCTGATGCGAGGGTGTGAAATCAACCCCGTTTCTGTCGCCGTTTTGTTTGCTTTTTTTCGCAGAGCACAGACTCGGTGCCTCCGGGCTTCGAGCCCATCTCGCTGTTGGAGGCGCTGAACGGCCTGCGGTCCGTGTCCCCGGCCATCCCGACCGCGCCGCTCTACGACGAGATCAACTTCACCGGTGGCGACAACAGGCAGCTGAGCTCGCCGGAGCACCTGAGCGACGGAAGCTTGCCCAAAGGCAAAGTCAGCAAGTCGCCGGACAGGTACGCGCGCGGCGTCGCGATCGTCGCACCGGGTCCCCCAGACGAGAGCAGGCAACTGGACGACGTGTTCACACGGGGACCTTTATTTCCCACAGCGGTTCAGTCGCGAATCAGCTTTACAGATTACCCCATTTTAAACGAGCAAGGACGAGATTTTTCCCCTTCTTCATTACGGATTCTGTAAAAAGTGAAGCTTCTCACACGTTAAAAGCCTGAAGGCTTCTCTAAAGACTGCAGCGTAACGCCTTTTCAAAGATAATGATTTGATTAGTGGGAAATTTGGTCCACGAGAGGAGCTGTGATTAATAAATGACCCTTAATTATTCTCTTTGTGGTCTCTTTTCTTCCCCCTTCAGCACCCTCAGATCTCCGTCTTCGCCGATCCAGGAGGAGGACGAAGAGAAGCTGTCCGAGATGTCGGACGCCCAGCCGCACACGCTCCTGTCCAGCAGCCCCGCCCCCACAGACGTGAGTCACCACTTTTCCCGCCGTCGTTTCAACTTTGGCTGCAGCAGACCGAAAAGGAACCAAACAAAGCGCGTCCTCCTTCGTTTTGTTTCGTTTCAGGCCACGGCGACCGAGGACGTGGCGGAGTCTCTGTCTCCGGACGACGGTGAGGTTTATCGTCGAAAAGACGGTCTGGGATGTGTTTAAGTGGGGGGGCTGACGTTGTTCTTGTCCTTGGCGATGCAGAGGACAGGATGCAGGCGGAAAGGGACATCCTGCAGGACTGCAGCAGCGAACACAGCAGCTTGACCAAAACAGAGAGCGACCCGCCGGGCGACCTCTCTCTTCCAGGTAAGCGCTCCGTTTCCGCGGAAATAGAGAAGGAGATAAAGTAGGAAGTGTCGAGGATTCTTTGACGGTGTGAGGAGCTCCCCCTCCTGGTTACTTGTGATTCTGCTGTTTGAATCTGGCTCTCCAGCCCGCCGGCGCGCTTCCTCCGTGACTCCCGACACGTTGAGGCTGTGATTCTCTCTGCTTTGCATCTAACCGGTGCGCTCCGGAGCTTCTGTGTGTTTCCTAACACTCCCGTCTTCTGTTTCCTGCCGTCCTGTCCCTTCGCCGCCTCACTCTGAGCAGCTCTGGGTCCTGATTCCTGCTCTATTGGTATGGAGGAGTAACTCTGGTATGTAGCTTTCCTGTCTGCTCCACCTCTCTGTGCATGAGCTCGACCGCTCGCGAGCCGCTGCTCCGCGAACTCGCGCTCGTTCCAAATGAAACAGTAAAAGTCAGTTGTGGGGTTTGTTTTAGTCATCTCGACACTCATTACTTGATTTTGAATGTTGGAGCATTTTTCTGATCGCTCGTGTGTTAATAACGGCCCGGATAAGAAATTCTTCCTTGTAAAATATTTAATATATTTTAGATATATACACATATTTAATTTTTTTTGACTTTTAAAACAGAAAAGGCTTGAAATAAATCACTTTATTTCTCAATTGCTTTAAAAAAAAAGTTTTATTTGATTCATTGAAAAATGTTACTTTTCTGATTTCTCCAAATTTTTCATCAATGCAGCTTCCAAACATGTCAATTTTGGAATAGGATTTTTTTTTAAATATTGCTTTTAAGGTCAAACTGATGAGGAACGGGATTGGATTTTTTTAAGGCACAGCTGCACTTTAATCGACGTCCGACTCTTCGCTTCCCTCGCTGCCGTTTCTCACCTGTGAATCCTTCCCCCTCAGGGTCATCCGAGTCCACTGAAAGCCTGAAAAGTCAGAGCACAAACTGCTCCAGCCAGCCTCTCCTGTGTCCCACGAGCAGCCTTCATATGGAAGACGAACACCTCAACCCCTGACTCCGATCCGCCCCTCCCCTCCCCTCCCCTCTCCACCTCCACCTCACAACCATCATCATTCCTCCCATCTTCTCCCAGGGGGGGGGAAGACACTCTTTCATTCCATCAACGACTTCACGGGAAGAAATTGGAAGGATGTTTTGGGGGGGTTTTTTTTGCTCCCTTACTCTTAAGACTGGACGAGTAACTCAAGACTGTCTCCCCAGATTTGGAAAAAGGGTTCGCTAACTCAGTCGTGGGTCTCGGCCAGACTTCAGGTCTCCCCGTGTGGAAGCTCGCCACCTGTCACGGTGGTGCTCCGAAGCACACCCGCTCTCGATTAACTGTATCCAACTGCAGACGCTTCATTGAGAAGAATTGATCAAATACACTTCATGTTCCGCTGCATCGTCCATCAAACGCTTTGAGGACTTGTTGTTTTTCTCCATGCGCGTGTCCTTCAAAAGTCCTTTCTAACCCATTCCTGGTGACAATTGTACAGATGTAGTTGTCGGCGTTCTTTAAGCAGCAAACCCGTGTTTTAATCCTCCAGACGATGTGATATCTATGTAGGACAACTGCTAGGATCCTGTCTCCTTCCTTCCAGCATTGTACACGTGCATATTAGAAATGAAGAGCATCCTGCTGATGAAGGAGCAGATCTAGATCCAGATGTATTTACCACTGATCCTCTATAAGCGCTCCATCTTTACAGCTGAACTCAAAGATAGTTGAGGCCTGCAACAAGCGTAGTCGCACCCCCTCCCCCACCCCACCCCACCCCACCCACGCGCACTCCGCCTCCCCCCTGGCGCCGGTGGGCGCCCCGCTTGCCGTCTCTGTGGCAGATCTGCGTGCAGTCTTCTCGTGGCGATGCCGTCGTCCGCTTCTGTGATGTCGCTGCAAAACGGAGAAAAGAAGAAAAAAGAACAAACGGCGCCGCGTGCTGGTGTGGCTGCGACCCCCCCTCCCCCCTCCCTCCCCTTTACTGACCTTGGCCCTGTATGTGTAGCACCATGCATATAGATCTCTGTGCCTTGAATTAACATGGCTGCCTGCTTGTTGCGATGGACGTCGGTGTTCCTACAGATGCTACGATATCACTTCAGCCCATGCGGACGGGAATTTTGACGCCGCTGTACAGAGCCTTCTTTTCTATCCAAACGTCATGTTACTGGAAAAATGTATCTTGTTATTTGAGCAATATTCTATTGAGCTGTCCATTCATTCACCATGTTATGACCATGTATCGATTTTGCATTTGTTATGAGTATCTAGGTTCAAGTGGACTCTCGTAGTGATCCGTGGGTTTTATTTTGGGGGGGGGGGGGCGCATCCGATGCAACCGTTTTGCATTTTAACAACTGGGCTGCTGTTTTGCATGTGAACGAGCGGAAGGCGTGAAAGCCTCCCGCCGCTTTTAAGTACCGTGGTTCTTTTGGTCCCGCTGCCCCCCTCCTCCTCCTCCTCCTCCTCCTCCTCCTCCTCCTTTTCTTTCTCCTTTTCCTCTTCATCCTCCTCCTCCTCCTCCTCCTCCTCTGTGCCATTTCAACTCGACACTGTGCCTTCCTGTTCTGACCACTATTGACCTGGTATCCAGGAAAACTCCACAGCAGGTGGTCCTCGGCTCTCTGTAGAATCTATAACCGGCCCCCCCCCCCCCCTCGTGTGTATCGCAGCATGTGTATAACAATAAAGATCAAAGATTCAGTACCTGGACTGCTGTTTGTTGTTCTTCGTAGTGGATCCAACTCGCATGTTGCTCGATCCCGGGCAGGAGGCCACACACGCACATCAACTCAGAGCAAACTCCATACCAAATGACCCCTGGCCCAGAATGGAGCACCACCTTTCATCATGTGGGACAACAGTGACACATCGGCACACAATGAGCTGCTGATGCTACATGTGATAAAGGAAGAAGCTACACGTTTACATCACTTACATGGATTCCAGTGAGTGTCATTGCTTTGACATATTTCCTGATATATGAAGGATAATGTACATTGTAGGTCATGTGATTTTTTTTCCCATGAAAGGCAATATAAAAGAATAGCACTGATTTAGCCAGTAAGTCAGGTTCAAATAAGGTAACTGAACTTTCGATGACTACATTGTTAACCTGATGATGGCAGCTAGATGAAAACGTTCTGTTCCGTCTAAAACTTGTCTCGAAAGGTTGTTCTTCTCCTCGTAGACAGCTTCATCGCAGAACTGAAGAAAATGTCCTTCATTTGAAGGTAAATGTTGAAAAAACCCACAGTGAAACTTTGATTCCTCCACCTGTGCGAACAGCGCCCTCTGCTGGGATTCTTTAGTAAACGCACCCTTCACTCCAAATAATCAGCCTCGGCTTCAGAAGCTTTGGTGGAGCGCATACATCCGCCATAGCGCCCACTGACGGTTTTTAACACATTTTTCTTTCCTCATCTAGTATCACTGGATGTCATTGTACCACCCAGCAACCTGAGAAGGGATTCACCTTGAAACGCGCTGTTAGGGCTCAACAGCTTTATTTTACCTGTTTGGAGTTGTTGTTCAATGAAGTGCTGCTCTCAGAAGAGTAGCGCGCTCCGAACACTGCGGCATGCACTTTGTTCCTCCTTTTCTCAACTCTTCCGCCCCACCTGCTCTTCCTGTTCCCTCCTTCAGTTCTGCAGCCTCAAAGGGGTGGGACCATGGGTGGGCGTGACAAAGCGGAAAGACTCCATTGGCTGAAGAAACACATGCTATTCATACGAGGCAGCAGAAACGCGAAGATAAGTTTCACTTTGTGTGAAAGTGAAACTTAACAGTCGAAAGCAAGAAATGGCGCAGAAAGGAGTTCAGCTGGACCGAGAGGCCTTCTCCTGTCCGATCTGTCTGGACCTGCTGAAGGATCCGGTGACCATCCCCTGTGGACACAGCTACTGTCTGTCCTGCATTCAAAGCTGCTGGGATGGCCAGGCCGGGGACAAAGCGGACGGCTGTCCTCAGTGCAGGCAGACATTCCCTGTGAGGCCTCTCCTGGTGAAAAACACCATGTTGGCGTTGCTGGCGGAGCAGCTGAAGAAGACTGAACTCCAAGCTGCTGCTGCTGCTGCTGCTGATGATGATGATGATGATGGCAATCACTGCTATGCTGGACTTGAAGATGTGGCCTGTGACTTCTGCACGGGAAGGAAACTGAAAGCCTCCAAGTCCTGCCTGTCTTGTCTGGTTTCTTATTGCGAGAAACACCTTCAGCCTCACTACAATGTGGCTCCATTGAAGAAACACAAGCTGGTGGATCCCTGCAGCGGTCTGCAGGAGAACATCTGCCCCCGTCACGATGAGGTGATAAAGATGTTCTGTCGCACTGATCAGCAGACGATCTGTTATCTCTGCTCTGTGGACAAACACAAAGGCCATGACATAGTGTCAGCGGCAGCAGAGAGGACGGAGAGGCAGAAAAAGCTCCAGAGGAGACGAGAGCAAATCCAGCAGAGGATCCGGGACAGACAGGAGGAGGTGAAGCTTCTCCAGCAGGAGGCGGAGGCCATCAACAGCTCTGCAGACAAAGTGGTGCAGGACAATGTGAAGATGTTGGACGAGCTGATCCTCGCCCTCCAGAGGAGACGCTCCGAATTGACGCAGCAGATCAGATCTCAGCAGGAGGCTGACGTGAAAGGAGTCAGAGAGCTGCAGGAGGAGCTGCAGCAGGAGATCTCTGAGCTGAAGAGCAGCGACGCTGAGCTGGAGCAGCTCACGCACACACACGATCACATCCGCTTCCTCCGCCGCTTCGCCTCAGTGTCAAAACCCAGTGAGTCCACAGCCTCCACCAGAATCAATGTGCGTCCTCTCAGGTACTTTGAGGGAGTGGCGGCAGCTGTGTCCCGGGTCAGAGACAAACTACAGGACGTCCTCAGAGACACATGGACAAACGTCTCGCAGACAGTGTCTGATGTGGATGTTTTACTGGTATCAGAGCCAAAAACCAGAGCTGAGTTCTTAAAATATTCACGTGACATCACACTCGATCCAAACACGGCACACAAGCTGCTGAGATTATCAAATGGGAACAGAAAAGTGACAGTAGCAGACACAGAACGGCTTTATCCTGATCATGCAGAGAGGTTTACTAGATGCCGTCAGGTCCTGAGCAGAGAAAGCATCACTGGACGATGTTACTGGGAGGTGCAGTGGGAAGGAGACGGCATTTCTGTCGCAGTCTCATACAAGACTATCAGGAGAACATGTTACACCGAAAAAAGTGTTTTTGGTAGAAATGATCAATCATGGCACTTTCGCATGGACAACGGCATTTTTAATTTTTGGAACAACGACACTAAAACTCCAGTTCCTGGTCCTTCTTGTCCCAGAATAGGAGTGTACCTGGATCAGCGAGCAGGTCTGCTGTCTTTCTACAGTGTCTCTGACAGCATGAGCCTCCTCCACAGAGTGAAGACCACCTTCACTCAGCCGCTCTACGTTGGCCTCGGATGTTGGACTACAAATTCAGAGGCTGAGCTTTGCAAACTTTGATTGAAGAGAAATAATCTGAGCTCCTGTGATTTTAACTTTAATTGTCAGACTCTGAATGTGTTTTTTTGTCGTCAGTGGAGTGAAAACTTCATCTTGACTCTGACATCAATTGTCAATCAGTCATCGACAATCAGCCAACAATGATCTGGGAGTTTGTTTAAACTGTTGAAAACGCATGTTGAGGCTTTTTTGACACATGTTTGCTTTTTACAGTCAATAGTTGAAAGTATTTGTAGATATTCACTGTTTATCTATCTATCTATATATCTATCTATGTATCATCTATGTATGTATGTATGTATGTATGTATGTATGTATGTATCTATCTATCTATCTATCTATCTATCTATCTATCTATCT
>JASSRZ010000065.1:3267721-3280819 GCA_032164315.1 Malacoctenus gilli
TATCTATCTATCTATCTATCTATCTATCTATCTATCTATCTATCTATCTATCTATCTATCTATCTATCTATCGTTTGTATCATTTGTATTGATTCCGTTTTCTCAGCACTCAGCATGAAATGCAGGCGATAACGACCGCCCTCCCCCTTTCTCCTCCCAGACAGCTTTGGTTCAGTGCTGCTCAGTAGAGCCAACAGGTGCTGGAGTGTGTAAACTTTAATAGGGGGTTCAGTTACACTGTATCTTCAAGCCTGCTTGTAAAAATATAATACACCGACAAAACGAGTGTGCTCACACGCGGGGAGAGATCGCTCGCCGACACCTCGGGCTGCCAAAGGTCACCGAGTGATGTTGAATCGCACAGGCACTGGAAAACGTTTTTCTTAAAATCTGTTTGATGGGTTTTTTTTTTCAAAATTTGTTTTGGTTTTAAAGTAAACGCGTCATACTTATCAATGTCATATTTGTGTGTATTGAGAATCTGCAAGTTGGACCAGTGTAATCAGAGCGCCAGTGTGGCTGCTTGCTTTGTAGCCATGATCTGAATAAACACGTTACGGACACATTCGTCTGTGCCTGTTTTTATGAGCTTGTTTGCACCGTCCTTTATCTTGACATTAAAGTTCAAAAGTCCTGTTGAACAGTATCAAAAGAGAGCTTCAGTTTGATTGCTTTATAGAGGAAATGTCGAGCGGCGGGTGGGGATTCGGACATCCAGTCAGGCTGATGTTTGACCACCACTTTTAATTGTCTGGTGCCAAGTTTAGCCTAAAACAGATTGGATTGGAATGTTTCAGCTAGTCCTAATCTGAGATTGTAACTCAGATTAAAATTAGGATCCTTTTTTGTTGTTTGTCAGAATGAATGGGAAAAAGTTCTGCAAAGTTAATCTGTTGAACGTCAGCAAAGCGAGTAAAATTAGAAGTCAGATGGATAAAAAAAAAAAAACAACCTTTTTTCAGGCCTTAAACTTTTTGAAGCGACTCTTTCATGTAATATTCACATTTTATTTTGAGGAAAGGCAAAAAATTCTTCACTATTCTGATGTGAATGATGACTGTGTTACCAAAGAAGTCTGTGTCAGTAGGTTTGCTGGCAGGGGGGGGCGCAGTCAGAGTCCTGCCTCATTTAATTAGCCTGCACCAAATCTCTTCAAGGCATGAAACGATCCCAGCAGCAATCCACACAAATCCCCCCCCCTAGCCTGCCCTGCACGCCGCCATGCTGAGCGACCCCCCCCCCCACCACCACCACCACCGCCGACTTGCCCTTCATCCGCGAAGACATGCGTGTCAACACAGCCGCTCACACCACGTCTGGCTCATCCCCGATCCTGAGACGCAGGCAGCTGAGTGGACGGACGAATGCGCACGTGAGAATGGACATGTGCCAGGCAGAAAAAGAAGGCTGAGGATGGCGCTGGAAGATGACTGCAAATAGCACGTTTTTGTAATAAAACTCTTATCTTCTCGTCTTTTAATTTGATGTACACCTAACCCCAGTGAAACTGCTGTTACTTTACTGACATCAATACTTACTGAGTTGGCCCATACTTGAAGAGTGGCATTTTAATCTTTGATTCGTAAATATTTCTGTCTTTTAATAAGAGACAACTCCTACTTTGCGTCTATGAATTTACCATCTATAGTTCTTTTTCTTGACTTCGTTGTAAATTGTTGCTACTATAAAAACTACGGTAAAAACGTAAACATTACTCTGAATTTATTTGAGAAGGCAACTTTTACTTTCACTTATCACTGACTACTAGTGAAGCAATTCATTGGTGTACCAGTCGTTGCATTTGAGTACCAATTTTCTGTCCTCTTTGCTCTAACATAAAGTTCTTGACAGTCACAGAAGTTGAGTGATGTGTGATAAACCAAAGGAAAGGTATTAAAGAAATCTCTATGAAGGTGAAAATAGTCAAAGACTCACCACAGAAAGCTGCTGCATGGAAAAACAAACACTTGCAAATATCTGCACGAGGGGCCAAACAGCTGATTTGAAGGAGCACAGGGATTTAGGGACTTTGGAGACACGTGCACAGACAGATTTCCTACTTCGCTGTATGAGATCAGACAGAAAGAAGAAGAGGAGGAGACGAGAGACGGACAGCCGCCAAGGTCAGAGCGGAGGGACACGCAGCGAAGGTCCACCAGCAGGCTCCCACTCCACCGCGGGTGTCATCGGCGTCGGGTCGGCGCTGCTGGAAGAAGAGGGAACAAGAACAAGAGAAGGGCCCCAGTGACCCGCAGCACGTCCTCCTCCTCCTCCTCACGTCCCTGCATCCTCGCAGCACCATGGCGCAGCAGGTCAGCAGCTCCCCGTTCCTCAAGCCCTTCTTCCTGAAGTCGCCGGTCCGAGTGGTCACCCCTCTGCAGCAGAGGCGACACACGCTGCCCGCCAGCGAGTTCAGGAACCTCACACCGCAGGACGCCATCAGTGTGTTTGAGATCGAGAGAGAAGGTAGGTTGCTCCTCTTCTCCGCTCCTGACGGTAAATTATATTTAATGTAACAAGTCTAATGTACGAAAATTGTATTCTTTTGTTGAACATAAAATTTGAATATGTTTTCCACTTCAAATTCACTTCTTTTACCACCTAATTTAAAAAAACAACAAAAAACAAGAATTCCTGAAATTATTCAAGAAACTTCACTCTATTTTACTTCAATTCATTTAATCTCTTGGAATTTAAATTTTTTAATTATATATTTTTTTAATGTTATTTTTTTTCCAATCAATGTGATTTTTTTTATCATACCAACATAATAAAACAAAGGAAAAAAATCATCATAATTTAAAAAAGTAAATATGTATAATTTTTTTTTCAATTTGCCCCCCCAAAATTCTTTCAAAGCTGTTTTAAAAATTCAGGGTTGTTTTTTTTTTTTCTTTTCCAACCTGGATATTTCATATTATTTAAAAAAATAGTTCAGACAGAATGAAAGTTAACGAAACTCCAACAAAATGAATTCTGTTACTTGTGAAAAACAATATAAAAAGATGATGATTTGTGTCCCGCAGCGTTTGTCTCGGTGTCTGGAGAGTGTCCTCTCACCCTGGACGAGGTGCTCAGTTTTCTGGGTCAGTGCCCCGAGCTGTCGCTGGGCTGGTTCGAGGAGGGGCAGCTGGTGGCCTTCATCATCGGCTCCGGCTGGGACAAAGAGAGGCTCTCGCAGGTGAAGACCCGGGAAAACAACGTGAAGTGACTCACTCTGACTCGCTCTGGTGTCTCTGACTGACGCGGTGTCATTACATCTCGGTCCTGCAGGAGGCCATGACGCAGCACGTGGCGGGCTCCTCCGCCGTGCACATCCACGTCCTGTCGGTGCACCGCCACTGCCGCCAGCAGGGGAAGGGCTCCATCCTGCTGTGGCGCTACCTGCAGTACCTGCGCTGTGTGCCGGGCCTGCGCAGGGCGCTGCTGATCTGCGAGGACTTCCTGGTGCCCTTCTACCTCAAGGCCGGCTTCAAGCAGAAGGGTCCGTCGGCCATCTCCGTGTCCAGCATGTGCTTCCAGGAGATGGAGTACACGCTCGGGGGGCAGGCGTACGCGCGACGGAACAGCGGCTGCTAGTCCCTCACTCATCCGCCCCCCCCCCCCCCCCACTCACCTCTGACACCTGGACTCGGGACTGAAGAGATTAAAGAAACACAGCAGACAGATGGACAGATAAAAGGGCCAGTGTGCATCTTAGAGTCCGTGAGCCACCGAACGAGGACCGAAGTCTGTGTGAGGAACAGCAGAGCGGATTCATGTCTTCAAGCAACACATTTGAACCAATCACTTCTCTCTTATTCATCATGAAGCCGAGATGTTCCAATACATTCCTTATTTGTTTTGTTCTTCCCTTACATTGACGACCGTGGCATATTTTCTAAACTTTGTCTGTTTTCCAGCCTAAAAAATCCTCATATATTCTATTTTTGTAAGCGTCACAAATCAAACGGATCTGATGGGATTTGCTCCTTGTTTGTTTATCGTCATTCTGTGAAAGACACACTCACTGATCGTTCAACCAGTACAACACAAAAAAGAGAGGAATAATTCTGTCGCCGTGACTTGAAACAAAGAAGCCGAGAGTTGAGTTTTGCAGATTTTTCTTTTTTTTTACTGTTGTTTTCAGTTACATGTGAGTAGACAGGTAGCTAAAACACTACCGTGTTCAGAACAATGATCACTTCTTGAGAAGCAATAAAAACAAATGAAAGAAAAAAACATTCGAGTGCTCAGCAAAAATGTAACAAAAATATGGCAGTAGTTGGTACATTTATCAACAAGGCACCAAAGGTATCAAGATTGGATTTTTTTGTCCCTGCTTGTGTATGAGGTTGCCTGAATAACGATGATAATAAAACCTGTTTCTGGATTGTGACTGTATTGACGTTCCTTCTCTTTGTACCAGCAGCGGCTGCTCTGACGCCCGCCTCAGGTGTAGAAAAAAAGGGGGGGTGGGTGGGGGTAGGGGAGTGGGGGGGGGGCAGCGGGGCGATGCAATGAGCTTCAACTAGCTTCCTTTGACTGGACAGTGGAGGAGTGACGACGACTGTGAGTGAACCGGGAGGCGGTTAAAGGAGTGGTATAGGTATTCATATCGACAGAGTACAAAAAGAAAACAAAAACACAACCATACTGCTCGAGTTCACAGAGACGGGGGGGGGGGGCAAAGGGTCCACCTCGGTCTGACCTGGTGGCGCCCCCCCCTCCGCGGCGCTCCACCTTCAGTGCAGGTGGGCGTTGAGGTCGTACTTCTCGCAGAATTTGTCCGTGAAGGGGATGCAGGTGAGCAGCTCGCACCATTCGCACTTGATGGGGTAGACGTAGAAGAGCACCACGAGGCCCGAGAAGAGCCCGACAAACACCAGCAGGAAGACGATGATCTGACAGCGCTTGCGGTACAGGTCCATGCGGCCGAAGCTGATGTAGGGCAGGAAGGCGAACGACAGGAAGAAGCCGGAGATGAAGCCGCAGATGTGGGCGAAGTTGTCGATCCAGGGCAGCAGCCCGAAGGCGAAGAGGAAAAGCACCACGCACAGCAGCTTGGTGAAGGCCCGCCAGGGCTGGGCCAGGATCTGCCAGCTCTGGAAGAGCTCCACGAACAAGCAGGCCAGGATCCCAAACTGACAGCCTGCGGGGCCCACCTGACGGGGGAGGGGAGAGGCGGGGTGAAGCTCGCAAGACACTTCGAATCAGGCTTCGGAGGGGGGGGGGGGTTCTCTCACCCTCACAAACACGCGTCACGCGAACGGGGAGTTTAACGGGCGCTCACCTCTGCTCTGTAGGGCAGGAAAATGGCTGAGGCCAAGTTCCCCGTGATGCCACTGAGGATGTAAATGATTGAGATGCGCAGCCACCCTGCCAGCTTCTCCAGGTCCCTCAGGATGGTCATCTGGAAAGCCACAGACACCAGGCAGTGAAGGATCCTGGGGGGACACACACAGACAAAGGGTTAAAGTGGGTGCAAAGTGTGTGTGTGTGCGTTTCTGTAGATGCGAGGTGAAAGCCACACGTGTTCAGAAGATTATCCATCTGTGCAGAGGAGGCAAAACCCTCCACGGCCGAGCGGGAATGACTTTGCGCGACAACAAAATCAGATTGTATCTGGACGCGGCTTAATGAGCGTGTGTAGTGGGGGCACTTTGTTTAATTACCCGGGAGACGGAGGGCAGGCGCTGCAAGGCGCCGCGAGGTCAGCCTGTCTGCACCGGATGACGGGCGCGCTAGAAAACGGCACGGCTGTGCCATGAGTGTACAGCGTGGATTTCACATGTTTGAGAGGTGTCACGAGACCCCGTGTGACGCCCGTCTTTCATGCAAAGTGTGGGTGTAATGAGGGTTGATGAGATCAATGCTTCTGCGCAACACAGGGCTGGTGTTTCCATGGAGGCAGGGGGGGCCCCAGCCCCCGTTCAACCAAACGAGTATGACTAAATATGTTTTTCAGATCATTTGAGTGTTTTTTTTTTATGTTTGACTGTGAAAAGAGTGAAATAAATGTCGCCACATGTGATAACGAGCAGTGTTGTTTCTGCTTTGCACTGCTTGAATTGCCCTGGGCTCTCCTGTGATGGCTTAATGAACTGCAGTCAAGAAAACAGATGTTAAAGGGGGGGGAAAAATGTAACCACGGCAACATGCCCCAACCTGACGTTAATGTTGACGATGGATAATTTAGAAGTCTTATTCAACCTCTTTGTAAGGAGAAAAAAAATCAACTCAGCCCCCCAAAAAGTGGATGGATGAATACACAAACTGAATGTTCATGAAGCTTTTTTTTCCACAATGTGAATCAACATTTAGGAGAGATGAATCTGCTCTTTTAATAAGTCAACCATAATAGTTCTCCAGCTTCGCCTTGTTGGAACATCAAATCAAACCTGTTCCCTGCTTTTCCATCCCTGCTATCTGCCTTTTTTCCGCTGTCTTGTGCTTATCCATCTTATTGTCTTCTATATATATATATTTTTGCTGGCCGTGTTTGTATCTTCGAGGTGCACTTGTTTTGTTGGGATCTGAACAGGCGCTGATAGCCAGAGCCAATTTCCTCGTGTGCGCCCGATACGTTCGTCCAATAAAGCAGACTGATTCTAATCTTTTGATCATTTTCTTTATCGCAGCCTTGACCAAACCCGGTGTCGCCCGTTATCCAGGGACAGAGCCGGCATTCGCCTTTTCGTGTGTGCTGTTGACTGACAGAGCCAGGGGGCCAGGTTGGCCAGTCACTGAGGAGTTGGTTAGCGAGATCCGACAGGCCTGCGTGACCACTTTCAAACGGTAACACAAAACAACCCCCCCCCTCTCTTTATTTCTCTGCACCACCGCCTCACCCAGCGTGCAGGAAGAGTGAGAGCCAGAGCCTGTAAAACTGATCCGGGATCTCGGGGTTGAGGAAAGGCAGCAGTCCACATACGTCGTCCATGCAGTGGACCTGGAGGGGTCGGGGGGGGGGGGCAGAAGGGGGAAGATTGAGACACATGAGTGGGAATCATTCAGAATACGATACAGAAATACTTGAAAGATCCCAGAAGTACTTCAGTCCTCGTTGGGCCTTAAAACAGGAAAGTACTACGGTTGTGAGGACTGACTTGTGCAAGGCCCCTCCCCTGTTGGCTGAGGTTCAATATGTGTGTTTTAGAGCTGGAGGTTACAATGAGGTGAAGGTCCTGTTCATGCACTCCCTTGTGGATGAGGTGAAGCTCAGAGGCTCCAGATCGCGTTATGTCCTCTGGAAAGCTGCCTGCCGTGTGTGTGTGGGTGTGAGGAGCACAGCTGCTTACTTGCGAACAGAGAGTGGCCTCCTCGTGAAAGTAGCCCATCATGAAGTCACAATACTCCCGGGATGTGATTTCACACCTTGGCGAAAGCAGACAGCAGTTAACAAGCAGAAAAAACGAACAAACAAACGGGCGGGACCGCTCCGCTGTCGACCTCGTCTCACCTCCCTTTGGTTCCGATGCAGCAGGGGCGGCCTGTGATGGTGCAGTCGATGTGAGGCAGGTTGGTGTGGTTCCCTGTGTTGTACCTGGTACAAATCTGAACATCAGAGGGCAGAAGAACCACAGATCAGCGTATTTCTGTCACACTTGTTTCGACTGGCGCTCGGTTTCTGAGACAGACTTTTCTTCGAACGGCTGCCAGACTGAATCTTTTGTATTTCATCCAGAGTTGATAACAACCAATTAACTATCCTTTATTAATCTAATAACCAGGGGAGGTGAAGGAGGGAAGACGGTCCTTCCTCTGGTGTGTTTTATGTTCCAATGGGCTCTAAAGAAGATGAAAATAGGATTCTTGTTGCCGAGAGGGACTGAATCTGAAGTCTGTGTTTTCACGTGCTTCGAGTAAATCACATATTTCAAAGGCAATTCAGACCCAGATGGTAAGCGGCACAGTTTTCTCTTGCCGCGCGCCCTCATTATGTCTGTCATACTCACTGGCCACTTGGAGATATCGTCGGGCCACTCGTGAGGAGACACCGAGGCGGGCTCCAGACATATCCTGCGGATGCACCGTCAAATGTCACACGCTCGTTCTGGGTTCAAACTCACATCGCTTCGCCTCACGCTGTAAAAAAAAAATCCGTCGTACCTTGGATCCTGATGGCACACTGAGCCGTACTGTCTGTCTTTGTCTTTACCATTCAGCTGAGGCGTGCTGGAGTGCCTCGGCCACTTCACCCACACAGCCAGAGTACTCTGGATGCAAACAGAAAAAGGGAGGGTGTCAGAGCAGCCTGCAGCTTCTTGCGGCAGCTGAATTACAGAATGGCAACGGAGAGAATAGTTCGTTCACACACCGAGCACTCCTCCTCGGAGGTCTGCACACAGCCCGAGCGGTCGTTGCGCACGCAGCAGGCGGAGTTGCGTTCGATGGCTCTCTTTTCCCTGATAAGATCGTGCACCTGCTTGTCTTGCCGCATGCATGGAGAATATTTGGCCCCCAGATGGATCAGGGCTTCCTGAAGGAGGAGGGGGGGGGGGGATGAGGGCGCGGAAAGCAAACAAGGAGTTAAGGCCTTCCTGCGGGACTCTCCAAAACAACAGCGTCAGGAAAAGAGACGGAACGACGGCCGGCTCACCGAACTCGGCCCGATCCAAAAGTTCTCCTGCTGCACGAACTTGACATTTTCATACACGCCTTTGTTTCTTAAAACCTGAAACACAAACACAGAACGAAAAGGAAGAGAGGACAGTATTGAGCGTTGGGAAAAAGAGCTGATGAAGCATCGTCGAGTGCGCATCGTCACCGGGACTCACAGAATCAACCGTCTCATGCTGGGAGAAGCCCACGGGCGCGATCCCATAGATGCAAACAGCCAGGATAGTGATGAGTAAATGGACAAAGGTGATCCAGTATGTAAAAAAAGGCCTGGAGGAGACAGAAAACAAGTAATTAAAAAAAAAGGAAAAAGGAAGCGTCGCTCATTATCCATCAGCGTCAGCCGCTGAAAGGAAAGTGGCGGCGCAGCACCTGTGGTCATCCATATCCTCGATTTGTCTCTTGACGTAGCTGTCGATACGCTTGCGGTAGGTGCGGTTGGTGAGCTTGCCGACCATGCCCAGCCCGTACGGCCGCTTCTCTCGGGCGAAAAGCTTTTTGACGGGCACCACGATGCGCTGGCCGCGCCGCTGCCCGTTGACGCTCACCACCTCCTGCCGCAGGGGCACCTTCGGTGGTCCTGGCGTTCCTTCTTTGGCCTTTCGCCATCCTCGCTCCAGAGGTCTGCCGGGGGGGGGGATGAGAGAGATGAGCACATGAGACACGCATCGAATGAGCAGCTCTGAAAGGCGATTTCTGACATGTTTCAAAGGGTCAGGTGAGCATTCTTATTAAGAGTTGTCTCAAATGCATACAAGACATTGACATTAGAAAACATCGAGCTTCTTTATTTGTCTTTCATGCAACCAAGATCACTGTCGCTTCAGATCATGTGCTTCTCTCGCGGTGAAAACTGGCGTCCAGCACCGAGCGTCAGCATTAACGGTACTTAGAGAAAACGTTTGCATCAGCACCGCCTCAGCGGCCCCCCGCAGCCCCTCACAGCATGAGGTGAGTCCTCTCCAGCTCCGTCTTATCCAGCGCGCTGCCCGTCAGCTCCGTCTCGTCCTTCTTGCCGCTGGGCTCCGCCTCCTTCATGGCCGCTTCCGACGGGGACTCGAACACCTCGTCTGCGTACGTGGACAACTCCTCGTGCATCAGAATGTCCTGGGAAAAAAAAGGTGGCATGTGATGGAGAAAAATGTGGGGCTTCGAATGTTTTTTGATGACAAGCAGACGCGCGTGTCGACACGTCTGTGTTGTCCGGTCGTACTCTGGCAAAGAAGGACGTGTCCAGCTCATCGGGAAAGTCCACCATGTCCTCCTCCATGAAGCTGGCAGGGGTGAAGCTTCGTCTCTGCGCCCGCCTCAGCGTGCTCTCGCGGAACGAGCGTCCCTGATGAGACACACACACGTTGGCACATGAACAAGCGACGGTTCCGGAGGTGTTTTGGTGCACGTGTTTTTCGGAGCGGAGGCGCCGTGTTGCACGCGCTCCTCCTCCCCTCGAGCCGCCCACCCACCTTGACCAGCGCGGCCGCGGCCCTGAAACTCATCTTCGCCACCGACTCCCTCTTCCGTCGGCGGGGCAGCCGGTTGAGACCTGAGCGGGAGCTGGTGAAGGAGCAGAGCGAGGCAGCTCCGGGGGTGATGGGGGTCTGAGGCACGCTGTAGCCGTCCACCTCCTCCACCATGCGGAAGGCTCGCCCTCGCGCCAAAGGGTCCACGATCTGGGGAGAGCCAAAAAATAGGAGTTATCAAGGAGGTATTTTCTACCACATTCCTTCTTAATAGATCTTTGTGCTGAGATAATCACTTGTAAAAAGTTTTTAATCAGCTTTTTTATGGGTACTCACAAAGTTTTTCCAATATTGCATCACTTCAATAAAACTTTCAGTGTTTCTTTAATCCCCCCCAGAGCAGCCCGTCTCTCCTCGTACCTTCTGCATGCCATGCTGGGAGGCGGGGACGTAGAGAGGAGGCGGAGTCTCCGTGCTGGTGAGGGAGATGTTGTCCTGGCTGGGCAGATCCATCTCTCGGATCACCTGCGGCTTCAGCTTGCCGTAGCGCAGGCTGCAGTGGCGCAGGCTTTTCCTCTGCCATTTCTGGGTGGCGTCGCCGTCCTTGCTGACCCCGAACCAGTCCGCCGTCCCCCTGGCGCCGCAGAAAAAAGTCAGTTGCTCAGCTCGGGTTTTTTGTTTTTTTTTTCTCCTCAGAGACAGGTTATCTCGGCTACAGAGCTACGCATTGATGGCCCTCGCAAAGGGCCGCCCCTGCATGTGGGGGGGAGCGTGTCGGCAAACATGCGAGACGCTGATAAGACAGCGAGTCCCAGGACGTAAAAAGGTGTCCTAGTTAGTGCTCGAAACGGGCACAGAGTGGAACAAGCCCTGGCATGTCCATGTCCATACACACAAGAAAAAAAGGCACACACACACACACACAGATACACACGCACGCACGTAGGTGCATACAGATATGCAGCAGTCGCACACATCCGCTCACAGTCAATATATTCAAATAGAGGGAATAAGAGAAGGATTAGTGGAGTTCTGATGCCCCGAATAAATCCAGACACGTATTGACTTAATCTTAAGTGACACCGGCAAAACAGCAAATCCAATTGTCACTGACAATGTGGGATTTCTTTCTCTTTTGTAGTTTTATTTTGTGCTGCACGCACGTCAGCCCCTTCCGTCCGACCCCGATCTACACACATGCAATCACCGTGTTGCAGCTCAAGTCTAATAAGAACCAGAGAGAAACAATGTCGCCCCCCCCCCCTTACCGGAGGCCAGGAAGTGGAAGTGGAAACATTCTTCAAAAGGGGGAGTCGGGGCGCGTTCGCCGTTTCGGCACTAATTACCAGCTGAGGAGTGAAGCTCGGCTCGGCACGTTTATCACCAGCTCCACTCGCACTCGTTCAGAGAGGACAATTAATGTCGATGTTTGTAATCTGGCCTTTACTGATCAACACGCATCTGTGAGCTTGATACCCTCAGGTTGTACTTGTCCAACTTTATTCAATTGCAGTCCACTGAAAGGTCACCAGATCTGGCAACTTAAGTGCAGACTTCTCACTGCAATTGCAAAATGCTGCTTGACCCTCAGCAGGGAGTCGACAGCTTTTGGTTTCAGGTCCTCGTGCGACCCGTGAAGGGACCTCTTGAGGGGCAACCACATGACTCAGACGCACCAGCTGGTGAACGAGGGACAGAGAAATCTCGTGAAATCTGTGATGTGGATTTTGTGTGCGACAGCCAGTTTTTATTTGATGAGCTGGGGGAGTAATAATTAAAGTTGGAAGCTGCACAAGTGGCAGAAATTGAAAAGGGGGGGGGGGGGGTTGTGGATTAGAAAAATCTACCAGAACAAAGACCGAAAAAGTTTGGAGACTGGGTGTCAAGAAAGTTGTCCAACAAAATTGCAGATAAGTTTTCCCTCCGAAGCTTTTAGTCACTGTGTGCTAATGGAAGTGAGCCAGTGAGCACCGTTTTATCCCAAAGGCGTTTCCCGCCGTACCTGAGCAGAGTTCTGGAGAGCGAGTGGTGCTTCCGGGTGCTGCGCCGCGCAGCCCGCTGGCCCTTTACGGGCACCGTGTTAATCCGCTCAAAGTGCACCCTCCTACTGCTGCGACCGGGCAGGAGCCGGGCCAGGAGGTGGCGAGAAAGAGGCGGGAGGTGCAAGGAGGAGAAACAGAGACAGAGAGAGAGAACAACAGGCAGTGAAAAGGTAAAGTGCAGCTGGACAGGGCTGGAGCAGACATGCAGGGAGCGCCGAGCAGACTGTTAGGCTGAAGCTGTCCGTTGGGGAGCCATTACGACCGAGCAGAAAACAAACCAGGATGTTAATCGGAGAGAAGCATGAATACAGAAGAAGGTGAGGAAAGAGATGCAGCGCAGTCGCCTGGGAGAGCTCTCCTTGCGATCATCTTTCATTTATTGCACGACTCTCACACAAGCATGTGCCGCTTATATAATCTTGCATGACAATTTATAATCTAGACACTTCCTGCGGCCTTCCAGCCGCAAACAACACTATTTGCATGCTATCTCATCAAGAAGTAAAGCCTTTCTGCACCGAAGCTTAACGTTTATTGTTGGCTTTCATCCAAACAAAATCACTTTTGTGACGTAAACACAAGCATATGGGAGCTTTCCGGCCGCCTTTACCTCTTGATGGTCTGCGTGATGGAGGACTGCCGCTGCAGGACGGGCCGCCGGGTGTCAAAGAAGTCCCGGGGCGGCGACTGGAGGTGAGACGTCTCCACCGGCATGCTGATACTGCGCAGGAACCCCTGCCTCTTCACGGGCTGCACGGGAATTGGGGGGGAGGGGGGGGGGCAACAGGAAAAAGGCATGAAGGCAAGTGGCGACATAACAAGACGAATACCGAGAAGGGCAAGCGGGGGGGATAGGGGCACCTGAACAAAAGTGGTGGGCTCGTCGAGCGACATCTGAGCCGTGGGAATGTCCAGCCGCAGCCACGGAGGTTTCTTCCTCTGCAGGCTGCTGGTGCTCTCCCGCCGCGGTTCAGCCATGTTTCCCTGTCCCACCC
>JASSRZ010000065.1:3280919-3317192 GCA_032164315.1 Malacoctenus gilli
AGAAGAAGAAGAAGAAGAAGAAGAAACACGTCACATCGTTTCGACGAGACCCCGCGAGTCACGCGTCACGCGCACACCCACGATCAAACCACAATCGGAACACACGTCTGTTGTTCTGTGCAGTCGACATGACGGCCGCGGTGGCGTTACGCTGCAGGACCGTTTCACAAGAGGGTGCTGAGGCGCCTCGCGCGACTCGACGTGGGCGTTCACATATTTCTGTTCATTACGCAGTAAAAAGGGCGAAGAAATAAAACGCTGAGAATCGTCCGCAGCTGTTTACTCCCTCGCCAAAATAGATCACAGTTGTTGGAAGAAAAAAAGAAGAAAGGCAATAAATATCCGGGCTGGAGAGCGAGGAAGTGTGCAGTCTTAAACGTAATCCCTTAATTTGACAGTTAAAACAAACTTTAATCCCTCTTTGCGGCTGAAAGCAGCGCCGCTTCCAGCAGACGGGGAGGACAGACTAATGACTGTGTACGCGTTCCCATGACGAGGCCTGCGGACCGCAGGAGGTGCGCAGTAAAACCGGCGGCGGCAGAGCGCCCGCACGGCGCTGCCGCCTCGCCGTTCCACCGTCTCGTCTCCGCGCGCTTCCTGTCGTTTTTATTTGATTCTCGTGGAAATAACCCGACCCTCCCGGCCCTTTAATAGGACACGTTTGCGCTTTGAAGAAGCGTCGCACGACCCCCCCTTGCTCACAGGACTGAACGCAGCGCGCCGTTTCGGGCGAGTAACGTCCACAAAGTGCAAATGTGTCAACTTGTGACTCGAGGGTGTCTCCTCGTCTGCGGAGCTGTTACAAAACCAAATGAATCTGAAAAATCTCTGACTCGTCGGATCGCCGGCGCGACCGCCGTCACGTGGGGGAGGCGGGAGAGGAGGGGGGAGGGCTGGAGCTTTTGGGAGTGACGCCGGGTCACGTCCTCGCCTCTCCGGTTACGGCTCAAGTGCCCTGAAAAAGAGTCCAACGGCTTCCAGTGACCACATCTGCTTCACGTTGCCATTTTAATGCACCGCAGGCTTCTGTTTCAGCCCGAGTGATGACGGGAAGCGTTGTCGGTGGATCTCGACGGAGACGGAAGGAGAAACCTCCGGCCGGGGGCAGCGGAGGTCACCCCTCACTGAGCTCGGGCCGAAGCGGCCTCCGACGCGGATCTCTCAATCCGCACCTGAACTGAAAGGCGCCAAGATCACTTCAGCAGCAGTTGTGACACAGCAGCCAGGCTGCTGAGAGACAGGCAGCAGTGAAACGAGCAGGGACGTTTATGATACAACAGTGAGCCGTTAAAGTGTCGCTTCACGTTTCAGTCCACAAGTAACTGTTTCACTGGACATTCATACTGAAAGTTCCTTGCCATTCTGCCACTGAAAGAAGTGAAAAAACAGTCTTGAAATGAAAAACTACTTGAAATAAGCAGGAAATTGCTTAAATTTTAGGTGATTTTTAGGACGGGAAGCTATTTTGGATGTGAAAGAAGTAGAATCTGCTCGGAGGAGTCTGTTCTTTGCGGTGCAAACCTGTTGAACGTTGTGTACGTTTGTCTCCGCTCTCTCGTGTGGACCAGCCGCTTACTTTGTGGCTGCTGCTATTGTGCCACCGGTATCTGAGCTCGTGCAGCACTGTGACCGGCCACTATCTTCCCCCCAGGCTGGAATACACCGTGTTTAATTACTTTTGCCAATAGCTGCAAACAGCAGGGCTCCTGACGTCGAGCAGTCGTGGTGGGGGGTGGCGGTGGAGGGGGAGGGTGCAGCTCCGGGGTTGCAGATGGAAACAGACTGGGACGCGACTGCGAGCAGCCAGTGAGGGAAGCTCATTTCCATTCCGCGCCCGATGCCGTTTGATGGCTGGGCATCGGTCCCTCCTGCTCTCGCTCCGTTTACCCAGAATGCCGTGTTGACAGACTCCAGACAGCCAAGGTGGTTGCCTTGCAAACTGACTGACACCGACTCTCGCTGTTCCCGCCTCGGCCTCGTCCTCCTTTATAAGGCAGCGTCCCCGGCCGACTGTCTCCCACTCGTCTTCGTCCTTATTTGCATGTCGTCTGTGCACAAGTGATTGTGATTCGAGCACAATCAGTTTCAGCGTTCTTTCTTATCAGCCGTCTGAATTAAACCCACGCATGCACAGTTGAAAACCTAAAGTATGTCAGCGTGCCGAAGGAACAGCTGGAAAACTTGACAGCCGACAATGAAACAAGAGCCATTAACATCCGTAGAAAAGGAGAAAACGTGTCAAATAGTGTCAAACAGTTCCGCAGCAGATGCCAGCAGAGACTGCTGAAGCAGCATTGTCATGGTTTCCATGAGACTGCCGGTCAGTGGCCTGAGCGAGCACCTGGTCACAGCCCAAAGTAAACCCGCGCCGGCCGAGCCAAAGCTCCCTGGAAGCCTGCGGCCCTCCCTCTCCCTTTGAGTCCGCCTCCAACGTCAATACGGCAGCACCAGCTGGCACGGGCCCGCGACTCGTGCCTGAGGTGGGGCGCCGCCGGGAAACGGTCTGGCACAGGGGCCGCCGCTCAAAACGTGGCAGCGGACGGAGGCGCCTTTCTCCCGACCAAGACTCGGGATTCGCAAGGGAAAGAGGGGACCTCGAGGTTGTTTTCCCAGGGAAGGATGAGGCTGCACACGCAGGAAGTCCTCCTCCAGCAGCAGCAGCAGCTATCCTTGGGGGAGGATGAGCTGAACTCTGTTCTCTGGCTGCTGGCCAGACTGCAGGATGAGCTTTTCCTTGACAGTACATGTCACTGGCTCATGCTACACAATCAGCCCCGTAAAACAAAACTGCCTTGAAGCGATCGCTTTGCAACATACCCAACTGCGCTATTCAAACTATTCATTCCAGACGCTGCTCGGAAAAACGCAGTGCGGCCTCTTATCGCCCCCCCCCCCTGAACTAACAGTCTTTTGTTCCTGGTGGAGATGGTGGATGGCAACAATTTGGAGCGTGTAATGGTTTTCCACCGTGTTTACATTCCCGGCGCTGATTTGAAGCTCGCCTTCTCCCAACCGCCGCGATTTAATCTAATTTCTCCGGGATTTGTTTTGACTTCGAGATTCACATCTAAGACGGGGAAAAAAATCCCCCCCCTCCACACACACACACACACAACTTTGCACTGCACCGCTGAGGATTGGCTTCCTGCCGCCATTTGGTCCGTGAAAGAAACTAACACTTCCTACTCAATCACGAGACTACCCCCCGCTCAGCTCCCTCCACCATGACAACTGAGCTCGGATTGTTTATCCCATTGTGAGGCGTAATGATGCCGCTTAGGCAGCGAGCGCAAACGCAGAGGGCCGGCTGACATCCGCGCAGGTGTTGGGACGTCCAGCGGGCCGTGATGGCTGCGAGCCGACGGGCACAACCGGCCCTCTCCTTAGCCGGCGGGGGAGCTCGCGACAGAAGGCGCCGCCCGTCTTGCATACAAAACTGGAGCCAAATGAAGTTCTCCCTGCCACCGTTTGACACGATTGGGGACGGACGCCGGCTCATCGCTGCCGAGGGCCCGGAGTCAAAAGGAAGACAAAGTCCTCCTAAGTGCCTCCTCGAGCGCTCTTGAAAAGAAGCCAAGTGGGAGCGAGGTCGTGATGTAGTGCTTGGCGCTCTCGCCTCGCAGCGTGGGGGTCCTGGGTTGGTGCCCAGGTGGGGGTCTTTCTGTGTGGAGTTGGAGCGTTCAACCCTGACCACACACGTACTTTTTTTTTTTTTCCCCTCAACTTTGCTGCCGTAGTAAAAAGACATGCAAAAATATCTGCAGCTGCAAAATCTCAAACAGCGTGAAAGTGTGTGTGTGAGTGTGGAGGACGAGGGTGGAAACCACAGGAGGTAAAAGGGACATGAAGCGGTTAACCGTCCCCTCGCTATTTGTCGTGATGTGAAACTAATTTAATTTCTAACAAAAAACAAACTGGACGCAGTTTCCAAAGCAGCCCCACAGATCAAGTGTCCAGCAGCCTTGGAAGTGATGTCATGGTGAACCCACCCAAACAGAATTTAATCTATGTCTTGCCCCCTCC
This sequence comes from Malacoctenus gilli, assembly GCA_032164315.1. Lineage (NCBI taxonomy): Eukaryota > Metazoa > Chordata > Actinopteri > Blenniiformes > Labrisomidae > Malacoctenus > Malacoctenus gilli. Next base: position 3,284,943 of record JASSRZ010000065.1, read on the forward strand.
CACCGGAGTGACATGTATTTTCCGCCCTGGCGCCGGAGGGGGGGGGCAGCCTCGGCTTGGTTTCGTGCTGGTTCGCTGTGTGCAACGCAGCCAGTTTCTCTGCAACAACTCCTCTGCGTCAAATATGTGCAGAGGCTTGTGGGGGAGCGTTGCCCTCCCTCCCGTTTCGCGTTCGTCATGAATAAAAGAGCAATGTGGATGCCGCCTGTTATACACTGGATCCATCATCTCCTCTGCTTGTGCCGCGTATCAAATCTTCATTCACTCAGATTAAAAGAACGATGCGGGGTGTTTTCCGCCTCTAAAAACGCATTATCCAAGTGTGTGTGAATGTCCCCTGTCAGGTTTTTTTTTTGTTTTCCACGGACTCACTCCAGGCATGAGACATCCCTGAGATATTCCTGGGAAATATTCATGAAATCTCCTCCATCCGGGGCCGTTTATAACCTGAGCCGTGCCCACATTCCACAGGCTCTCTGGTGGAGGCTGAAACCAGGCTGAAACGCCACAGCAGGAAACCGCACCAAGCCTAACCATTGTGGACCCGAGCCGGGCCTCGGGTTCCGGGTACTGCGTGTACCCTGCTGCCGCGCGGTACTCGCCGTCGGGAGGCACCGTCATCCGCGCCGGACGGAGCCCACGTGGAGGCTGGGAGAGGGGAAGAGCGGCTGACTCGTACGCAGGCAGGATGGATGACCTTATTAACGTGGGCTGTGAGAAGTCAGAGCGCCTCGTTTTCCAGAGCCGCCGCACTTCCTGGCCTCGGGCCCTCGTTTGTCCTTTCATCCTTTTATCTCCTCCTGCGTGACGCCGCCTTTTTTTTTCTTCCCCCCCCTTCTTTCCCTTGCGCGCCACAGACCTGCAGTTAAATTTAGACCCGTAGTAGCCGCCTAAACATTTCTGTACGTGCACGCCAGCTTTGCAGCGATGAATCACGCTTTCGCAGTCGAGTGTCGTCTGCGCGTGTTCCACTCCGATTACCAGACGCATTGAAAACTTGAAGTCACAAACAGGTTATGTTAGGTTTACCCCATTCTTTCAGAGTTAGTCATGCACTAAAAACGCTCCCACTCTCCATTGTGTCTTTTCTGTCTCTCCGTGCTGGAGGGAAGGCTTAACGCTGGAAACAATGGAGGGAAACCGCATTATTTAAACAGTCTCGCTCCTCAGACTTTGCTGGGACTGCCGCACTTAAACGCTGAAACTTTAAAAAGGTTCCCGCAGAACAGTGCGCGAATCAGCCAAAGGACACCGGAGCTTGAAGTGCCCACAAATCAGATTTTCGCTATGATGTGCAGAAACTCACGACTGCAAAGCGTTTCTGGCGATCGAGCCGAGGCGTCTCCCCCCCTGGCAAGCTCGCGCTGATGGAAGCTTTTTGCACGAGCTGTTTGGACCCAACGACACCGCAGGCAGGTGTCTCCAGCAGCTCCCGCTTGCATCCGAGGCCCATCTGCACGTTAATTGCAGACGGAGGCTTTTGATCTTTATATAGCACGTCGTGCCTCGAACTGGGATGAATTAGGAGGCTGACAAAACTACAAAGCTCCTGATGTTTCATTCGGGCGAGGAGAACAGAGACGGGGGAACAGAAGCGGGCGCTAAAAATACCCGCGTCGCAGAGCTGAGATGACAGCCAGGTGACTTCAGCGGTGGTGGGAGCTGATTTGAAAGCAGACGCGGAGGTACGATTGCACCGAGCGGAGGGATCGGAGCTCCGAGCGAGCGGGACACCTCTTTTCTGGCCGCGACGAAGGCGGCGCGACTCCGCTCGTCCACGCAGAAACAGAACGCGCCGTGGGCCCATGACGCAGGCACGAGGGAGCGAAATAGGCTGACAAAACGCCGCCACAAGCTGGAGAGCGAAGCCCGACTGAGCACCCGCAAAAGGCGGCCGTCGTCTGGATTGACCCTAGCGACATGTGACAGGCTGTCACAGCGAACCAGCCCTTACGACATTAAGAAAATACACACACAGAGACAGCCGAAATATCCGTCGCAGCTGACCCAGAGATCAAGTGTCACGGCTAGCTGCGGGGGCAGACGGGGGGGGGGACACGGAGGGCGGGCGAGGCTGCTGTGACTGGCAAGGTGGACGGCGGGCATGCGTGGATGACGGGCCCAGAGGCGGGGGGGGGGGGGGCGGGGGGCGGCTCAGGCCAATGAACACGTCGTCTTCGCGAGGTTCAGGGAGTCGGCCGGGACCGTTTTTTTTTTTTGTTTTTCTGAACAATGCCAACGTAACCTTTCAGTCGCCATGTTTCAGCCCTGGAAGGGAGGGGGGAGGGGAGACGGATTTGTATCGCGCCCGGTGCCAGGTCTCCCTCCCCGTCACAACAGTGTTTACTAAGTGACAGCACGGCGGAGCCAGAGATATGAATAGCGGATAAAAGTATAAATGGCCTCCTAACAGCGGGGCTGTGGTGTGCAAGTGGCGTATTTATAGAACCCAATTGCAAATGCACGTCTGGATGAAACTCTAGACTGAGACAGAAAAAAAAAAAAGCAACCATCCTGCTCCGCATCTCCTCCGGGCTGTTTTTTCTTCTTTTTTTTTAACAAAAGCAAACATGATTGCGCCTCTCACGAGCTGCAAACATCAGACCGCTTCCACAGAACTCCATGTACGCGTTTTTATCCCGTAGCCAGAATGGGCAGAAAGTTATATCTGCGCTCGCCATCGTGAAAGAGCAGGCCCTCCCTCCGCCTTACATATTGGTTACAGGAGCGGGAAAAAAACAGCGCTCCCATTATTTTATCGGCAGAGGACGCGGCCCCGTCGGCTGCGCAGTAATATCCTGCACAGGAAATCAATAAGCCGGAGAGGGTGAGACGTGTTGGACGACGGAGGAGCCCGAGGGGCGTGAGCGCTTTAATCTCCGCGCGCTTGCAAACGGAACAACGCCCGGCTCGATATTACCTCGGCGCGGGCGAAAAAGTTTCTCCCCGCTCCTCCGCCGCGCAGCTGCAACGTTATTACACGTGTGGCTAATTCAGCGACTGAATTATTCAGACCTCCTGCGCAGGTGAATTATTCACGCCGTTCGTCCCGCTGGAGCCGCCGCCGCCGCTGCGTGTTACAGGTAGCCGCACATGACCCGGGCCGCTCGACTCGTATTGTTCCCCGCGGGCGGAGGACCCGGCTTCAACCCCGGTGGGGGGGAGAAAAAAAAAAAGTAAAAATGGGGCCCCGCTCCGTAAATCTGCGCAGCGTCTCAGCTTCGCAGCCATGCTTCTGCCTCTAATCTTCAGGAAGCAGCTGACGGTTAAAAGTCCCCCAACGCCGGCTATTTATAAACTACACAGGCCAAGACAACTAGATACGGTTTGATACAATAACAAGCCGAGTTGTGCGTTTGCGCCGAGGCCGCTTCACCGAGACCAGGTCCCGCCCGGCTGAGTCAGGCCGCGGCGCAGCAGCCCGGACCCCTTTGTCATGAGGGCGGTCGATAAGCGGTGGGTTTTTTGGGCCTGGGCCTCCAGCTGCCGGGGCCCTCGCTGTTTGTTTGCCGATCCAGCTTATCGTCACCTCGCTCGAATCTCCAGCTGCGGGCCGACAAAGAAGCTCGCAGGCCCCGGGTGGGAAAGGGTGGGAAAAACCCAGCAGCTCCTGCGCCGACCTCCCAAACAGACTTTCACACTCGGGCAGGGAGACTCTGCGCTCGTAAGGGCAAAAGTACCTGTTGAGGGCAGCTGATGAAATTCAACATGACTGTGACAGTTCAGAGCAGCGGACCAGCGCTGCGACGGTTTACGAAGAACTACAAGGTCTCACGGATTAAACTGGTAAAGTTAAAAGAGAGGAAAAGAAACAGAATGAAAAAACAATTCGACGAGTTGGACAAAAGATTATGAGATCAAGAGAGTTTAAGTGACTTCCGATCTCCTTGCTCCCAACGTGCAGTTGTGTATTTGGATTCAATCGTTTCCCTGTCAAGAGAAGTGTAAATACCACTTCTTCTTTCTCCTTAAGCAACGTTGTTGCCGTGGTTACAGTGATTTCATTTTTCCCCTCCCTCTTCTGCTTCTTCAGTGTGTGTCAGTCAAATGCTGAGTCGCTTAATTTGGTGCCAAAAACGAATGAAACCTCATCAAAGGCAAAAAAAATAACAATCCAAATCCAAAGTCATGTTTAGTCTGATAAATTCTGTGAAAACAACGTTCAGGTTTGAGTTATATTTTCTTATCACCATACAAAGGCAGCTGCACACTTTGAACTTGGAACAATCGACAATTCCGGGCTGCGTCACCACCGGTAACAGAATCTTTTTTTCACATGGACTTTTTCCAAACGTAACAAATCAGACGATGTAAACATCACCAATGTTTTCACAAATCTTGAGAGCCAGAAGCTCAGCAGCATCAAAAATTTTCTCCTTTCCTCCCCCAAAAAACGTGAGAAAGAGGTTTATCGATACTCAGAGTGCTGCTACTGATTCCTCTCGCCGATTTCCATCCTGCCCAATGTGTCGTGAGGCCTCACACAAGCCTCCTATTGTCCGCAGGAGGTTTTGACATTCTCCGGTTAAGTGAGTAAGAGAAGAATCTCAGAGGCGACGTGCCCTGACAGCATGTGATCCTCATCTAAATAGTTTCCAGCGTGATATCAGCCTGAATCCAGCCGACACAAGGCTTCATTGTGCCGCCCGGCGTGGACGGGGCTGAACAAGGGTCATTGTGCCGCCCGGTCGTAGTCGAAAAAGCACGAGCGGACCCAAGTTTTCATTCCTCCATCAATGGGAACGGCGCACTAAGCAAATTCCAAGCTGGGAAAACTACTTGGGACAAAGCAGAGGATGAGTTAACTCTCACAGAGTTCATTGGAGACGACTCATCGGTAAGCACGGTATGGGGGGGGGGGGCTTAATCAGAAGAAGGCCTCCAGTCCAAAAAGCAGCCGCCTCATGCTGCCGTCACGACTGTTTCAGGTGATCTTGTGGAACCCAGTCAGTCACCACTGAAACAACCTCAGAAAAAGGAAGCCCATCAGCTCACATCCTCTGTGGGAGACCACCAGCATGGGGAGGTCAGGTTACCGCTTGTTTTACCGAGGAAGGAAATGCAAAGCAAGAGGGGGCGGGGGGGAGAGGGGAGGAGGGGGAGGGGGCAAACGAAGGCAGGAAACACGCTGCAGACCAGGCGCATTCTTCATGTCCGGTCCACACGACCGCGGAAACAACACTCACTCGCTCGCATGCACAGGATCACATCCACAACACACACGTAAACATACTCATCCCGTCCCCTGGGGGGGGACGATCGGGTCGACGTCACTGCACGCCAAAAATAATACGCCTTGTTTGAATCAGGCCTGCCGGCCTGCCTGCCTGCCTGCACGCTGCCCACTCGGACCGCGCGGAGAGCCGCCAGAAAGCGCGATCTCAGCACGGCGTGACATCGGAGCTGACATGTCTATTGAGGAGAGCAGACGAAGTGTGGCCAGCATCAGCGGGACAATGGGAATTAGCTGCATTAGCGCGGATTCATGCAGAGGACAGAAGAGATGCTGTCTAATCTATGTGACACGGAGCTTCCCAAAGCCGAGCTGCTGGTCGGAGGAGTTGCACCCAGGCCACAGGAACCACGGAGCTAATTTACAAATCTGACAAGAAAATGTAGCTTCGGAAGGACAGAAACCCAAAGCACAAATATCAAGAGCCATTGTCAGAAACGTTCATCTTTCCAACGAAATAATAATCCTTTGTGGCAGTTCAACACAATTACCCTAATAACAGTGTTTTGCCACTGTCTTAATCGATGCGATTCACACAAACGTTAAGTTTTGGGATTTGATTTCAAACGACTCAAACACCGAGCAATAATTTGACCAAACATCTTCATATTTAAACGTTCTGAGAAGTTTGTGGTCTTCATTTGAAAAACAAACATCTTTGACTTGATTCCAGAGAGTCGAATAACCTTTGGATAAACCAACTCATTCGTTAAAGGCTCGTAGAAATTAACGAGGTATGGCTGAGAGCTGCGGCACTTGTGTGTAGCATCGAAACGCCGTGCACGCCCCAGGACACCATGGGCTGATTGTCAGCATTGATTATCACCACTACGAGCTGGGCTCAGTATCGTACGCACACATGTGGGCGGCTGAGCGTGCCGACAGATGTGGCCGAGTTACAGCGAATACAGAATCAGCAGCGTCCCTCTGCACACTCACATCAAACACGGTGCAGACTTTGCTCTCCACACGCTTATTTCTCACCAAGACACATTCTCAGAGGTGTCGTTATTGTTCAGTTTCCCCTCCGTGAAAGGACGGAGAACCAATTTGGTTCCAAAGGCAACAGTTCGGCCTTTTTTTTCCATTTTATTTTATTGAAGCTCCTGCATGTGAATTTCTCTCATCCGCGAGAACGTGTGGATGAAAGAAAAGCAAGAGACGCGGGGAGTCGTCGCTAAAAGAGTCTCACGAAGTTCATCTTGTGGGTAACAACCAGCAGATAAGAGCGTTCACAGCTCCGGTTCCCACAGCTGCATGACGTGGTGAGCGCACGTAAATCTGTCGCACGCGCGCCCGCGACAACGCTACCTCTGCCTGAACTGTGGCGGCGGAAGAAGAAGAAGAAGAAAAAAAAAGACACAGAGCAACACCATTCTTGTGAGTCTGAGAGCCCGTCTCTGCGATGAGACATGAATGTGGGTCACGAGAGATTCTGGCAGGCGGCGAAAAGATCGAGGAGCAGTGATTCAGAAAATTGTGCGTTTCAGGTCTCCGTGTCACGACGAGAGACAATCAATCTCACGCGGCGTCACTCCTGTGCCCGGCGTTCGCCAACACATCCGCGCGCGTTCGGATGGAACAAAACGTACGAAGACCACAGATGGGTTGGAGAGGAAGAGGTCGCGTGAACGACAGAAAACCGGCGACATTTGCATCACGTGAATTGAGTCACAAAAGCCAAGTCAATGCCATGTCAATTCAACCTCATGTCATACGTCCTACTGTGAAAAAAACAAACGCTCTGTGTACTTTCCCACCACTGGGCTTTCAGCAAACATCAGCTGAGTGTCGAGTGTTTAAAAAGTAGCACGCAAGTAACCCGTGAAAATAGTTTCAGGAAGCTCGGCTCTTGTGACTGTTCTTGCTACACGAGAACGATTGTGGCGCTGCAGCGCTGCTGTCTCGCTGCTCTGTGCATGCACTTTCTGCTTCAGCATCAGTCAAAGCTGAAGTTTCAGTTACTGTTTCATCAAACTCTTTTTTTTTTTCTATTGAACCGTGACGCCCTGAACATCCTGAACTCACTCAGAGCATCTTCCTCCACCTCACACTGCTACAATACAGGCAGGCTCACACTGGGAAGAACAACAGAGCTATTAAAAAACAACTAAAAACTTGTTAGTGACCAAGAAAGCAAGATAATACTTGCTGTAAGAAAACTTCCCCAACGACTTTTGCTGAGAACAGTTCGTTACACTGCTGAACCACGTCGCTTCGAGAGAAGTGATTATGAACCAAATAACACATCATTTCCCGTCACTGATCAAACTAAACAACGTCTCATCCCCGAGATTTTTCAATTTCGCCATCCGCGGCTGCATTTTAATCAAGACGTGATGATTTCCCACAGTCACCAGCTAATTATCTGCAATCTGCAGTTGGTCTTATTAGGAAAATGAGGGGGTTAACATCTTTGGCCTGATGTCAGGGCTTTAGCTCAGGAGACGCACCAAGTGACGAGTGAAGCGAAGGAAGAGGGGTGAAGCCGGCGGATCAGTGGGAAAACGTCAACTGAAGCCCAGGGGGAGGCCGGGGCAGGTCCTGTGGGAGCGCCGCCGGCCTCCACACTGCTGACGGAACTGAAGAAAAACACACGGCGCCTTTGTCCGTGCCGCTGACTGTCACTTTTTCCTGCGGGTCACCGAGCGCACACTCCCGTGCTCTGCTCATGGTGTGACAACCTCACCAAAACTGCCCTGCAGAAGTGACACATCCGAGAGGTGGCTGACTGTCTGAAAAAAGGCGAGACAAGAGAAGTGAAAGTCGCCAAGAAGAAACAAAAAAAACCACCAGGATCGAATCTCTGCGTTCACTTCTCTGTTAACGTTTTTTTTTTTTTTTTTCCTTTTTCTCTTTTTTCGGACCGAATACACTTCACCACAAATTAGGCTTCCAGCACGGTGCCTCGCTGGAGCTGGGCGGGACCCAATGTGCGCCGTAAACCAGCGGCTTTACATCATTTTTCCCCTGGCACGCCGCATTACGAGCTCCGTCCGCTGGCAAGCGGAGGGAAAAAAGTTGGCACCGGGGAGTTGAGAGGAAGCAGGTAAGGCAAATAATGCTTGGCTTGGCGCCACGTCATCCCCTCCCATCGAGAACATCTCCACTTGAGAAAAAAAAAAGACGCAAAAAAAAAGTTCCAGGGTTGATCAGATATTAGGTTCCATTCTGGCAGGTTTGGGGAGGGGGGGACTTGTCATTCACATGACTGGCTCAGTTTCAACAATAACAACAAAAAAAGGAGCCTTGGCACTGACTAAGATCCACCTCTTCCGAAAAAAAAAAGGAGGCAGTAAAAGAGAGAAGTCACCAGAGTCCAAAACACACCCTCATTTCTGGGAACAGCGCTGGAGTGAGTTGGGTACGTGGTATGTGATGTTGGTGGGACCGCTGAAGCTGTCCAGATATAACTGCGTGCGCACTTCCATTCGGGGAGCAGGCGGCTTGAGTTCAGGCACTCTGCTACACAATGAGGATTCGCAGCCTCTGGGTGCGAGGAGCGACGGTGCCAAAGATAGAGGGGCGGAGGGGAGGGAGGCTTTCCTATTTAAAACAGCACTCCCATCGACGCTGTAATAGTTGAGATAGTGTATCAGCCGGGGTGTTCCTGAGCGGCCCGTCTGGCCGAACAATGGGGGGGGGGGGGGTCAGTAGCAGATGCAGGGCGGACAGAGCGAGTGGGGAGGGACGGCACCGAGGCCCCTTGGGTTTCCACTCTGATCCAGGTCACAGATGAGGTCGCGCATCACGGTACACATCCCAAAAACTTCTGGATTCTCGGACGCAGGAAAAAGTTTCACATCCCTTCAAAATAAAAACCGAGTGCAGATTAGCTGCAGAGACGTTTCGCTGGCAATATGTGCTTATTAAAACGGTGGAGGAATCCTCCTCGTCAACTGACTCCAGGCCTGTTGTTAGAGAAGAGCGACACGAGTGAACGGTTCATGTTCATGTGAGGCCGCCCCTCGAAAAAGGGAAGTATCGCAGGGAAAATCTTTCGACATCTTCGAGGGAACGCTTCATGAATAACACACAACTCACGCACAACTTCCTGGACCTTTTGGGGGTGGGGGGGGCAGAGAATCCCACCGAAAACTAAACAAGGAGGACGAGAGACCACGAAGACTCCCGTCGGCCACTGGATCCAAAGAGCCGACGCCGACGCTCCGAGGCAGCAAAGCCTCCCGCTGCACCGCTTTTTCAAGCCTTACTGCTGCTCGTCTAAACCTTCTCTCCCAAATTATACCGTCAGTGGATTTGTGGGGACTGAAATAAAAGCCTGCCATGTTTTACAGCATTTCCTTCCCTTAGATATTAAGTTCCCATGTTGACTTGTCTCTGTTATTATGCAGGCTGACTCCCAAGAGCGACATAGAAGAAACGTCTTATTATAACAAGCGTTCACCTGCGCTGGTTTCCCACAAGCTGCACCGCTGTAATTCAAGCTGGTGTGATCGGAGCCTCGAAGACTGTGGCGGGGACTTTTACTCCAGTAAAACGTGTTGCGATCGCCGCATACCTGCCGTATAGATTTCTGTCTGGAGGCGTCAGGTCCGGACAATTACCGGGTTATGCGCCGGCACGCCCTCTGACAGCTCCCCGCGCTCAAAAGGAGGAGGGTCAAAGGTCAAGGAGCCCTCGTTACCCGGCTATAAATGCCGGGCTTTCAGCCTGAACCTGAGCTTTAACCCCGAGGTTAACCGGCTTCAGACACCATGTCAATGAGAGCGCAGGCGAGCAGACCCAAAGCGCCCTCTAAGTACCAATCTCAAATTAGATGTTTTCATCCTTTCACTGCAGAACTGTGAACGCAGCCGGCGCTAACGTGTAATTTCCAATTCACCGGCGTCCCCAAGCTCCCTCCGCTTTCCGTCCCGACCTGCGCGTCGGACGTTTTCGAGTAAATTCTGTGAGCGCTGGTTCCCGTGCGCGGCTGGCCAGCTCATGACGGATGAGGTGCTGACTGGGAGAGGGGCAGGGAGGCATGCGGGCAGATGGAGGCCTTGGAGGCTTAGAGGTAGACCTGAAATAGCCCTGCGACTCCGTTACAGCATTACATCACAGCCGGCTCCGTCGTCATGGCCGCCGCTGCATCCCGCCAGCGCCGAGGCGCCGTGGGGCGATTGGTTGAAAACGGCTGGGAGTTGCACACGAGGCCGCAGCGTAGCGGAAGCATTTTGACGCTCCTCTGCACAAACCAGTCTGGGGTCTGGGACCCCCTTGGAGGGCTGGTATAACTCACTGGGAAGAGGGGGGGGGGGGGGGATTCAAAATGCCCATTTTAAAAAGAGACATTTTCTTGCCACTGCCGCAGACGCTGGAAACTGTTTACTGCTTTCATTTTGAAGGTTCCTGTGTTTGTATGTTTGTTAGAACAGTGTGTGTTTTCACTGGTGTTTGGATTCAAATGTGACATCAAGGTGGAAGGAAAAAAAAGGGGTCCGCAACCTCTTTGAGAGGTGTCTTTCGGGGGGGGGGGGCTTAGCAAACTCTGAATTAAGCTCCCACAGCTAATAAGATCAGAGGTTATTTGGTTTATTCCTCTGACAACCAGGCAGAAAAGATCTGCTTACATTCCATATTCCACATGCGGAGCAGACACCACCGCACCGTTTCCGCTTCTCCACAAACCCCACAGTATTTGACAAGCTACAAAAAAAGGGCCTCTTCTTTCTCGACAACTCAATCAAAACCGCAACCACATGAGAAGGCAGGAGCTGAGCGAGCACAAGCGAGCTCGGGATCGGACGCCGCCGACGGGATCTCAAAAATAAAAACACCTGACGTGCTTTTTAAAGGCGATGCGAGAGATGCGGCTCCGTTATGGGAACAGTTGTAACCGCGGTGTTGAGAGGGAAAGGCCGCGTATCGCCTTCGAAGCGGCAGAACGGGTCGGTTGACATGTTTGACCTCTCCAGGTGCCGCTGACGTGCCCCACATTCGCAAATCAGCTCGGGACAGAAGCCTCGGCGGCGAGTTTTCCCACCGAGCAGATGCAGGCTGGAAAGCAGACACGGCGAGTCGCTTTCCCATAACATCCGCGCTTCACAAACTCGGTGTGCCCGATTTCTGCACGCAAACATTCGCAGAAGGTCAACCTTGATAGATACACTTGAATTCTATCAGAGTTTTTTTTGAAAAAGCTGAAACTTTCAGAACTTTATCTAAAAAATGGTGTGTTTTGTGTTAAAATGCTACTCAGCTCTAGAATAGTGTTCAAGAAGAGCAGTGAATGAACAATTTTAGGCAGTTCGCTTGGGAGAAAATCGTCTTCGGAGGCTCAGAAACAAAAGCTATCTGTTTGACTGCTCGGTAAACACTCTTATGACACCACCAAGTTTTTTCGACTTGTCACACAGACGTGTTTGCTGGCCAAACAGCCGGAGGTTTCTCCGCACACATGGAACCGTTCAGCCCAGCGACGCTCGGTTTCGGTCCGCCCCCCGAACCTCGGACCTGAAGGGAAATGACCGAGCAACAATCGGACGGAGCGTAGACGCCGCTCAGGGACGCAAACGTTTAGGGGAACTTCTTCCAGGAAACCAAGAACAGCTTTGTGCCCCCCACCCCCAGCCCCAGACGAGGGCCAGCCACCATCGCGTCTGCAAAGAGAGCCGATTGTGAAGCAAAACGACTGCGTCCCGCTTGTGGATACGGCATCTTGAAGCGATTTACGGGCCACACGATGAAAAACATCACGGGGCTGCGGCGGGGCAGCGCACTGGGGGGGACGTCTGGGAGGGAGTTTTATTTTGAAAAAAGCAACAACAAACAAACAAAAAAAAAAACGCCAGTGAATGAAGTTTGATAACGTGGCCAGCGAGCGTGAAATCCCGCCCCGTGGCTCATTCGGAGACAACAGCGCGAAGCCGTTGTACAGGACTGGGCACTTGGTCAGACAGACAGACAGACAGATAGCCGCCATGAGTCACGCAGGCATGACTACAGCGCCCCCCCCCCTCCTTCAGCAGTAGCTACTCTGAAAAAACTCACATACCAGCCAGTCAACAAAGGCCATCCTAGATGTTGGACCTGCCTCAGCAGAGCTGCTCCCAGGCTCCCGCCCAGGATCACTTACCCACATAAACACACACATCAGGAAGATACACACACACACACACACACACACACACACACACACACACACACACACACACACACACACACACACACACACACGGGGGTCCGGCTGGAGTAGATACAGGGGGACGGGTACGACTGCCACTATCACACTTATGGAAGGGGGTCCTGCTTAATCGGTGTGATTACATCACCCTTAGCTATGATGCTCCCCCCCCTCCCCTCCTCTCCCAGCTCCATGTGATAAGGTTTCAGGAACACTGGGCACACAAACCGGGCCATGTGCTCCTATGTCCCGCCTGCCAAAATAACTCAGCAGTTTCTAATACAGTAGGTCTACGGTTTCACGTCTGTCTGCCCAGGTATTGTGGGACGGCGGCGTGCGTAGCCTCCCATCTGTCAACAAGGCTGCACTTTCTCGCGAGCCGACGTGCACGACGGCTGCTGCTGCGCCGCGGATGAGTCGAAAGCCTGGACACTGATGTGGCGGCTGTACGGGTCCGATGTTGTGAAATTTGCCACCTTTTGGTGACTTTTTAAACGGCGAGTCAGTAACAGTGTGCTGGTGCATCAGGAAAGCGACGTCTCGCCACAAGAGCGTTGTTTCAGAGGTTGTCAAAGACAGACGCACGCAAGCATCAATCTAGAGTAGAAATGGTTTATGGGTTTTATTTTGAAAACGCCTCCTTTTGTTTGCTTTAACGATCCAGGAAGCCGAGAACAGAGAGAACAACATGACAGAGACTCCTGCTTTCTTTCTGCACAATAGGTCATGAATGACAACATGTTGGAACAGCTTGTGGCTTATATTTTTTTTTTTTTTTTTTTTTTTTTAAATGGCAGCTATCGAGGAGGAGGATGCTGATGATGACCAGAAGGAGGAAGAAGAGGAAGAAGAAGAGGAGGAGGAGGAAGAGGCAAACGAGAATATGACAATGACGAGTGAGGTCATGGTGGAAATTCACATGTGTGCTGCACCATCATCCAATGTCATCCGGTATCAGGAATGACAATTCATCAGGTTACCAGATCTGGAAACGTGGCTCACGTGGTTTTAATGAGACTCGGCCCTTCTGAAATTGTCTCCAAAGTTCAAGCAAATTAAAAAATAGAATAAAATTCGAAACCAATGATACCGAAGGCATTTGGGTGCTGAGCCCGAAGCTCATTTAGGACAAGAAGTTCATTTCACACTCCATCAATCCCACTCCGCCAGATCCGAGTGAGTATCCCACTTTTTAAAACAGGTGATCAGCCCTGAAGGGAGGCACGATGAACGCACTTTAAACGGGCCACTTTCACGATGAAAACCCCGCTTTAAAAAAATAACACCCAGCACGACTGTAAAGAACCACAATGATGCGCAGTTTTGATTCGGAAAAAAAACACACGATTCTCCACGTCGACTAAATAACTCGAGAGCGTTGGAATCGAGCAGGGTGGGAGACGGAGGAAAAAAAGCTGTTCCCCCGCGATCACGACGCGCAAAACGCTCCCTTCAGTGGACGGACGGACGGACGGACGAGCACGGGAAACAGTCACGATATAGTGACACAACTTACCCTCCTCACAGCCGGCTCAGAGGGTCTCCAGCAGTGAATCCAAAGAATACAATTAAACAAAATCCGGTGTGACAGATTCGTCCGCGGCCAGCGGCAGCGGCAGCGGCAGCAGCAGCAGCAGCAGCAGGTAAGGGGTCGCTCACATCCTCCTGACAGCGGCGCACTTTCTCTGTCGCTCCTCAGCCCGCGGATGTTTGGGAAGGCGAATCCCGGCGCCGGAAGGTTGTCGGTCCCCCCACCACCACCCCGGTCGCTCCCGATCACTGCGGGCGCCCGGGCGGTCCGCGGGGATGTGGCCCGAATGAGGCTGCCGTCCGCTGCTCTCGCTTCCCACCTACGGACGGAGCATTCCCACACTGCTCCATGGGATCGACCCGGGGCAAGTTTTTTTTTTCTTCCTCTCTCTCTCTTTCTCTCTTACTCTCTCTCTCTCTCTCTCTCCCACCTCCCACCTCCTCCTCCTCTGCCGGTTGGAGCCGAATTCAGTTTCTCAGTCAGTCAGTGAGCCCCGCCCTGGACTGAAGACGGTCGGTGGAGAAGGCGAGCCCGTCAGGATCACCGACCAATGGCTGCGTACGCGGGGAGGCGCTGCTGCTCCCGGTGAGCGGCGGTGACTAAGCGATAATCTCCTCGCCGGGCTCCGGGAGGGGGGTCCGACCACCGTCACCCTCGGCACACGCAGCAACGCGGACGCGCGCCACGTCCGAGAGGCGCCTCTGGGGTGCAACGCATCACATTAGCCGGTTTAAACCTGCGTTTAGAAACACGCAGTGATTGCAGTGCGGCCCGAAGGAATGAATGAGAGGGTGGTTCAGCTGTTCACTTTGCATCCCTGGCAGGGTCGTGCACAGCGCACAGGCGGTTTGGAGCAGGTGCACAAGCCTGATAGATCTCCGTTTAACACCATGCATTGTGGTGCATCTTCAATTCACCTCTATATTTGTTATTCCACAGCTCTAATCCAAGTTCATCCACCTTCAAACGTTTGCAGAGTTCACTGATTCATACAAAATCAACAGCCTTCCTGCCTGTGATTCTCCTAAAACATGTTCATCAGGACTGGCTCTAAATTGTGGGAAATCCCCACCAAAGCCTTTGCTCTTCAGTATCACTGAATCCTGTGTTTTCAGCTCACAAACGTCTGAATCTATCAATGATTCTTCACGCTCGTACTGAGCAAACTGTGACACAAGTGTGACACAAACCTCGTCTTTTCTTATCTCCGAGAAGTTTTCGGACAAAGCCCGCTCTGTTGCCACATGACACATCGTGACATCACCTGCTGTCAGCGGTGCGCTGAGCACCCACCCCGAAGCCCTGCGCGTCCAAGCACGCCTGAGGGGGATCGTACGGTCGCCCTCTGTTACGGGCGAGGTTGACCACTGACCGTAGATCCCACACATTCTCTGCAGCTCGCTGGAGATTCACACACCGCGTATGTGAGCCTGAGGTATGAGTCTGCTGATATTAATATGACTCAGACTAAACACGAGCGTGCCTGTGTGCACGTTGCCGCTCCGTCGAGTTCAACTCTGAACAGAAAAGTTTAAATAACAGAAGTGTTCATCCAAACTGGTCTCTCTGCACATAAACTCCCCCCTCCAGCAGCAGGTAATTCACCTGGGTTTGCCCCCCCCCCATCTGATGAAAACACCATTGCTGTGCTTTCCGCTCTCATTTCACTGGAAGCTCAGCTCCACCTGGGAAACCGTCTGCAGGAAGGAGACGGATGTTCGGCAGCCCAGAGGTTCCTGAAGGTGCTGACAAGGGGGGGCACCGAGCGCAGGCTTTCCCCTCGGGTGAGGTTTTCGGGGGGAGTCGGCATCTCGGGTTCCTGGAAACGGCCTCCTTCGCGGGCTGCTTTGATCTGCTGCCTGCGTCTTAAAACACTGGACTGGAAAGTAGCTACTGGACTGAGCAGATGATCACGACGTGGACCCTTTTTGTCCGTCAACATTCTGCCGAAAAAGACTGATGCAACACAACTTGCGGCTGGTTAGAAATTCAGTCTGCCCATTCGACCAACTTCGATCCTGCTTTTACGACTTAGGGTTCAGTCAATGCAAGTGTAATGTGTTTTCTTGGGGTCTTTTCAGTTGACCAATTATCCTCCTTCAGGACTAAACTTTTCTGAGCACAGAAAGTGCACCCGTGCGGTTTCCAGGTTTTGTAACGCCTCCTCCTCCGTTCTGCAGGAGTCATCTCTTTTTTTTTAAGCAATCGCTGCGTCAACACCGCCTTCCATTAGCTGAAATGTGACGGTAAACCAAAACACGCAGCGCAGGCGAAGCAGACCAGCCTCCGCTCGGTGTAATAAGCCAGAACCCCCCCACCCACCCACCCCTCAACACCACTCTTGTCTGCCCTGCACCCGTGGGTCTCGTCCCGGTTAGGGTGACCGATAGCCTCGCTCCCCAAAACAAGGTAATCCACAGACATGCTCCTAAATTTGGCGAAAAAGATTGTATTCCCACTACATGAATGAGTTTCTCAGGCGTCGCTTGGATGTGTGCTCGGCTGTGTGAGGATGGGGGGGGGGGGCGGAGGGGGGCCTGCTGGGAGCCCCTGATTGATATACCATGAAGTCACAGTAATTAATGGTGAAGTTGCCCCCCGAGACTGCGAAGGGGGCTGAAGCTGGGTCAAAGGCAACAATTAGGAAGTGCCGCAGAACCTGTAGGAGCACTCAAAACCCCCCAAAGGCCCATCCATCAGAGGCAGATAAAAGGGCTGAGAGCGAGGATAATGTTTAACCAAAAGGACGCTGTCAGGCGCTCCATAAACGGCTTCCTCTTACTTCCACTGAGCACCGAAGTGAAGGGGGGAGTCTTCTGCCTGAGGAACCGAACAACGTCTCCAAGTATCAGCTGATTTAAGGGCTGACTTTCCGGCTCTATCGATTCTCCGCCAAACAATTCGGTTTGCATCGATTGCGTGTCTGAAATTTGTGCCTCGGAAGGAAACATATTCAATTTCGGGACCGAATTTGGACGTAACTTAGAGCTTTGTTTACTCCGAGCGCCGATGACCCACATGGATGCCGGGGTCAGGCTGAGGAGAGCTTTTACCTTCAGTGACAAACCGCATTACTGGGAGGGAGAGAGAGGGAGAGAGAGAGAGAGAGAGAGAGAGAGAGAGGCTGTTGAGGAAATTGAAGAAGACGGAGACGCTTTTTGTCGAGCACACTCATGAGTCTTTGTTCTGCCGATAAGACGGCCCCTCCTGCGTCCCCGTCTGACTCACTGGTCGCTCCCTCCTGAGGCCGACAGGTGTGAGGCGAGAAAGCTGTTATCAGGCTCAGAAAGGTCAGTTGCGAGCCTGAGTTTCCACTGCTGGTTGAGATCAATAAACCACGCCGCTGGAGGTTTTTGTCTCGTAATGATTGACCAGAACAATCCTTCCTGCCACTCACATGCCGCAAAACTTAGAAAGCTGTAGTGTGGGAACAAATACGGGGTTTTTTGCAGAGTGCTTTTTTTTCCCAGGCAGGATTCTGCGGGGAAAAAGCCTCGAATGCGTTTCTGCTGAATATGTAGAAACTGAGCTGTCTCAGTTTGACCCTGAACCTGAATAACGCATCAATCCCTTTCTACCATGCAGAACAAACCCACATACGTGGTCAGGAAAGACAGGCGGTTGGCTTTCAGACCCTCAGTGCGACATATATACATGAGTCCAGAACCTGAGTGTAGATAAAAAAAAACAAAAACAGATCAGGATATTCCAGATGTCGGAGACAAATCCCATTAATCTTGATCAGCGCACCTCGAAGGTGCAGCTGTGTGAACCTGGTCTTGTGATCCCCGCGTTTCCGTCTCCCGGTGAGAGCTCGGCCACCTGTGCAGCACACGCCACGCGGCTGCCGCAAACAAGAAAGGAGGCGCATGAATGATTAATTGTCAACAATCAATAATTAATCTCATCACAAGCCGAAGATGCAAATGGCGGCCCGTCATGAGGAAGGAAAAAAAAAACCCTCTACAGGAGGAAGTAGTTTTGTCCAAAAACGTATGCATTTAGAGGCCCCTTTTGAATCAGGTTTGGGCTAAAAAACATCAGCCCCACTGACTCAGCCTCATTAAAAAGTGGTTTGCATTTTTGTTTTGATCTGGCGATCTTGTTATTTTCCCTGGATCCACTTGAGAAGCAAATCGAACAAGAAACACACATTTTTAACCTTTTTTTTTTAAATCAGCAAGGTAAAAACGAGGTCGTGGATACAATTAAAGAGCATTTTTCAACACATCAATCAGAGTCACAGAATCTCCTGCGATCACTACACTTGCTCTTTAATGAACACACAAAACATACAGTGCTGATTTAAAGTCGGACGAAGGCGAGAGGCCCTCTCAGCATCTTTGAATGCATCACACAGAGATGAAAGTAGTTTTCTGCATTTGTTTGCACCATCATGCGTTCTCTCTTGGCCCTTCATGTGAAGGAAGCACAATGTTGAGTCTAACAGCCGCACATTCTACCACCGGACTTGTGTGCAGGCGGTGTTTGTGAAAGGCCGTTTGTTTTTACTCACTGCTGAATTTCCCAAATAATTGCAAATGTTTGGAAAGGATACAAACCCGACATCTTGATGTGGCAATTAACAAACATTCAGATAGATAGCATGTGAGGCTAATGAGACACTAATGAGTGAAAATGAAAAGCACAAAAAATGTGACAATCAGCTCGATGTCGCCATTTGTTTTCAACAGTTTGTTAGTGTTTAAAACAAAGAGCCTCAAGATGAAATGCAGCTGACAGTGGTTCACCTCAATGTCGCCTCATTATGAACTCAATCATGAACAAAAATGAAGCAGAGCCCTTATTGTGGCGGCACGACAGCATCCGATCAGACACAGCAGATCAATCTAATTTCTTCCCAGGCTTCTGTGACTCGTGCTGTCGTCTGGTATTTTTAGCCAGGCGGCATTCTGCTCCTCCATCTGCACACACACAGATGAGTCCTCAGCGGCCGCTTTCACCATCGCTGCTGCTGCTGCTGCTGCTGCTGCTGCTGCTGCTGCTGAGGTGGCTGCCAGACCTCCGAGTGATCCTCCCAAACCGTGGCTGCTAAGATTATCAGCAGCAGCCACCATGAAAGCCGGCCGGCCGGTCAGCCGGCCGAGGCCGGCTCCGTCTGCCGCTGACAGGCCGTGGAAACACAGGCGTGTCGAACAATGGCCCCTAACCGGCCCACCGGCCGTGACAAAGTCAACAAGCCCTGCCAGGAGACTTCTGCTGAACATGCTCAGCAGATTTCTGTCTGGGACGCATCCTGGCTCAATAGGTCAGCCTTTTCTCTCAGAGTACAGCCTCCCTGATTCCACCAGACTTTGGTTGTTTTAGGAATCAGTGTGAAAAACTGCAAAGATTGGAGCAGAATGTGGAGATTTTTTTGCCAATTTGTGAACCACATAAATATGAGCTTTGCTGCTCATCCCACAAATGCATTGTCACTGTTTAAAGGCAAACTTTGCGTGCGTCTGATTAATCTGCATCATTTTTATCCACGCAAATCAACCCTGCCGGGCAGCACGCTGCATCGTCAGCGAAGACACAAAGCAACCTTCCTTCAGCAAGTAGCAGTTTGTGTCACAGCCATGTCACACACTGTTAGCCTCTCAGGGAGCCACAGCGCTCCGGGCCAAACTGGCGCCATTCATTTCCTGGGCACACGCAGTCAAGCACACAACGGTTCTATTTATAATCTCCTATGATCCAAATGAGGTTGAAACGATAAGACAACCGCAGGAAAAGGCCACAGGTTCATTTTTTTTTTTTTTTAATCTAACGGCAAAGTGGCTGTTTGGCTCACAAGCTCTACAACTTCCACAAGTGGAAAAGACAGAACACGGATATAAGAAGATGATACACTGACAAAGTAAGAAATAGAGCCCGACCGATATGGGAATTTTGGAGGCCGATACCGGTACCTATATTGGGGGCTTTCAGAAACAGATATCTGACATATTGGCCGATGTCCGATTTTGGCCAATATCGATATATGTATGTACAAAAAAAAAAAATGGACATGCACAAGGTAGGTACTTTACAACCTTAGTTTAACTCAAATTCTCATGATCACCTATATATGATTCAAGACTAAGTAACAGAACTGTATAGAACATTCTAACAGCTTTTAATTTGAACAATATCAATACTATAGAAGAGCTTTTCAGAATGAAAACAAGTCGATGCACACACCTTAAAGTGATCACACACTGGGAGGTGTTTTACAACTGATACATTTTAAAAGACTCAGCAGCTTAGTGATTTGATGGTCTTATACATCAGCAATTTATCATTTCTGAACAAAAAAACCTATTTAATTATATATTTAAAGAAACGCTCCCGGAATGAGTTGCGAACGCAGCGCTTCTGGATGCGGACAATCACGGGGCGGAACAAAAAAAACCAAAAAAAACAAAAAAAACCCTTCTGCCCATTTATTCAACTCAGGGGACGATGGTAATAGACAAAATTTCGTCTGGGGATGGCCTATTCCTTTAAGTAGCCAGGCAACAAACTTTGTATCAAAAACAGCCTTTTAAGTGTGCGCGGTCCCTTTAAGAAATACAAAACAATCGTTTACTTCCGGGACAGCAGACAAACAGCCACTACAACCGAAGGAAATGATTGCGGGAGGTGGTTACACATGTTTTTAAATAAATTTGCGAGTTTATTTAAATAAAACCCTTGATGTTACGTAAAGGTTTCCTCCGTTTGTAAGCTTGTGATGGCGGGGAGGAAGAGGAAGCTGCGCTCAGCAGCCCCCGAGCACGAGGACTCCGTGCGCAGCTGCTCCAAACGTTCACCTGCAGAGCAGCGGGGGGTCGTTCAGGGTGACGAGGCTCCGGGGGGCGACGCGGAGAGAAGTCGCTACTTCACCGGGACTGACCCCGCCCAGCTCAGACTGGGGGAGGCTTTCTTCGACCAGCCGTGCATCAGTTTAGCCAAAGCGTTCCTGGGGAAGGTAAAGCTGTCACCTCCTGTCGGCTTCACGGTGTTCAGGTTGCAGCGAGGCTGCGGGAGAGTCCTCTGCACCACAGTGTCCCTCACACTCTTCCTGCAGTCAGCATCTTGCCTGCATCACAGTCTGAACACATTGTCCCACTTTCTACTTCCTGCATCACTGTATTCAAACTCCTGGTGATGATCCACAGGATCCAAAAGCCTCTGAGCTGATTACACATTGATCATTGTGGAAGAATAAGTACAATAAACACAATATAGTTGTAAGAGTGTCAGAAGACAAACTCCCCAAATAAAAGAGACACTTCTTTAAGGAAAAAAACCCAAAATCTTTGTTTTATTTGTTATTGTCTCTCGGAGTTAAGCCCACCATGTCTGCTGATCTCGTGTGCCTGCAGGTGCTGGTCCGCCGCTGTGCCGATGGCTCTGAGCTGCGGGGGAGAATCGTGGAGACGGAGGCGTACCTTGGGGGGGAGGACGGGGCCTCGCACTCGGCGGGGGGGAAACGCACCGAGAGGAACGCGGCCATGTTCATGAAGCCAGGCACCATCTACGTGTACCCCATCTACGGCATCTACCTCTGCATGAACGTGTCCAGTCACGGTGAGAGAGAGAGAGACGAAGCATTTCAGGCTCAGTCGATGGCGATGACCTCCGAGTTTTACACAGACCACAATCAGGGACCTCCGAGACGTGTTCCTGGTACATTTGCTTGTTGCGAGACAATTATGTAATAAAACAAAGCAGAGGACGACTGATGAAGCTGCAGCTACGCAAACAGTAGCATATTTTACAGCCTGCTGTTGCTCGTAGCTACAAACTGAAGCCTGCACTGGTTGATCACGCTCTCCTTTCATTCCACTGAGCCAGTGTGTCGTTTCCATCATCAGCCAGTAAAAGGGCAAAAGGAAGGAGACCGAGTGGAGCCTTGCTGACTGATGCATATTGTGTGTGGCGTTCCCCAGGGGAGGGAGCTGCCGTGCTGCTGCGCTCGCTGGAGCCCCTGCAGGGCCAGCCCCTCATGCGGCGGCTGAGGGCCGCCCGGCGCCGAGAGGGAGCGCCGCCGCTGAAGGACCGAGACCTCTGCAACGGGCCCTCCAAGCTGTGCCAGGCCTTCGACGTCGCCCGCAGCTTCGACCGGCGGGATCTGGCCTCCGACCCCGAGGTGTGGCTGGAGGGGGACCCCGGCGGCGCTCTGGCGAGCCCCCGGGACGTGGTGTCGGCGCCGCACGTCGGGATCGAGTCCCACGGGGAGTGGGCGAGGAAGCCTTGGCGCTTTTATCTCCGCGGGCACCCGTGTGTCAGTGTGGTGAACAGAGAGGCGGAGAGACGGTGTCCGTCTGGAAATGTCATGAACGATTCCGAGCCGTCCGATGTGCAGTCGGACAGCGGGCGGCAAAGTGACCCAACGGCTGCAACGACTCTGCCATCTGTTCCTCTTTGCGGGAACAGTATTTGACATCAAGTCTTTTGGTTTTTTTTCCTAATACATACATCCAACACATGTGAAATTAAGATCCCTTGACTTTGCCGCTTTATATTTTGGACTCTAACCTGCAAGACGGGTTGAAATCCAAACTTTTGATGTCGCTCACCTGTTTTACAGCAGCTTGATTATCATTTAATTATCAGTTCCTCTTGAAATGAAGCTCTGGATCGTCGCCTCTCACACACTACTTGCTTTGTACCGTGTGTGTTTTTTAATAAACACTCACACTGGGGAGAGTTTGCTCGCAGTGGTTTCACAGATGTCTGGACGGGTTGGCTTTCCACTCGGAGCAGAAGCAGCCTGTCTGATGTTTAGACTCCCTACCCACCTCTGGGACCCCTCTCTGCAGAGGTGGCTGGAGGTCTGGAATGGTCATTACTCACCGTTGCCCCTCCGGTGATCCAACACATCTGTTGCCGTGAGTCAAACCTGCACCAATCTCTCCCACGTTCACACTGAACACTCTGAGGCGCGTCTGGTATGTGCAAAATAATTTATTGTAAACATTTGTCTCATACGAGAGAAGAACACTGTCCGCTCGCGTTGACGCCGTCAAGTCAGTCCACTTCCGAACGTCTCGGCGCTTTCGCTGCAGGCTGTCAACACCTGCTTTCACTCCCGCACGTCTTCCAGTTGAGCGCCGCCGCCGTGCCTTTCTTCACTCCGTGGGCGACTGGAAGATTGAAATAATGGGGTCTTCGTGGTTGGTCACCACGAGGACGCTGCGGAACTTGTCAAACAGCGTCTTGAGCTGCGAGCGCCTCATGTTCTCGTTGTACATGATCTCTTCCAGGTGGTGGTGTCCCCGGAAATAGTGCAGCAGCCTGCAAGCATCCAGACAGAGAGTGAGACGGAGTGAGAGCTCCAGTTACAGCTCAGAGACGAGATGTGGGAATCCACCACTTTTGGAGGACGAGTGTCATTACTGCCCAGCAGGCAGCTGCTAACCACATGGTCGGGCTTTGTAGTTTCGTTACAATGACAATTGAAATTCTGTTTCATTGTCGGTACGTAAACAACTAGCAGCTGGCAAGAGACAGTAACTCAACAAAATTCAACTTGATTTAAAGGTACTGTTGTTTTTTTAGGTTTAATTGGTAGCAGGAGCAATTCCATCCTTCCCTGACTTGCAATACCCTTTTACGCCACAAGATGGTGACTTGTGTTCCTATTAGATACAATCAGGGCTGAAATAACAAATTTGAGCAAAAAAACAACATATTTGATTATTAATTTCCCTCCAATCTGACAGGGAAATTCTACCTCTGACTCAACCAGTCAGAAGTAGAATTCACCCAGGTGAAGGACTCCTAATTGGATTTTTTTGTGTTACCACTTCAAGAACTAAATATTAGTTGTTAAATTACACATCATCATGATTAATCATGTTCTGCTTTTGATACTAAAGCTCAGAGGCCATCCTGGTTCTGTTTAAAGCAGCTGTTGTTTACCTGGCGAACATGCGCAGGTCTTCTGGATTTTGCGCTGCCGGGATGTTGAGGATGACCTGCCTCTCGTGCTCTGTCAGGCTGGCGAGCAGTGTCTCTGTCATCCTTTTGTTGAGAGGCGAGTCTCCACCGGGCAGCAGCTCGGCGCTGGAGTTCTCCATGCTGGGACTAGTTAAGGTCATGTCGTCGCTGCTGGCTGCGCACAAGCGGGAGACACGTGTTCGTGCATTATGCATGGGCCGTCACACCTGTGAGAGTGGGGAGGAAGGGGGAGTGGGCGGGGAGGGGGGGGGGCACGTACTTGGTGAACCGAAGCTGAGTGCACTGGGCGTGCTGAGGCTGCGACCTCCGACCCGCGCGGCCAGCGGCACCTCGTCGTCCCTGAGCCCGGGCTCGTCCTCGCCGGGAGGCACCAGCAGGCAGACGTACGTGTGGAGCTGGATCAGCAGGCGGCGCTGCAGCATCCACACCACCATCTGGATCAGCTGGGCCTGGACAGGAGCAGAGACGCAGTCGGACGGACGTCCTCACACGAGATCCAGACCGGGGATTCGGATGGCTTCCGGATCAGCGGCGGACAACCAGACGAGGTAAACCGTGGCGGCAGGGACGGGCCGCGGCTCTGTTCTTGTTCTCATGAAAAATGGAGGATGCAGACTTGAAGAGTTGAAGCCCCTCCCTCATCTATAATTCATGGCCAGTGGCTCTGCCAAAACAGCATGTTCCTGCTCCGACGCTGCGATCCTTCATATTACGACTCCTTTTAAAACTGCACATTCAGCCAGAGTTTCCTCTCCTTTAGAGTCCGTTCAGCAGTGTCCGCGCCCCGGTGCGTCTGCTCCTTGTGACCGAGACTCAAACAGAGGAACCATCTTTATGCAACATGTTGAGAAGCAGGTGGAAGGAAGTGAATCACAGCGAGGCGATCCAACAGGATCAGCTGAGCGCTGATGTCAGAAACGACAAACTAAATCAGATGACAACATGAAACAGCCGGAAAAACACTTGAGCCATGAGAAGCTTGATCCAAGTGAAGTCAGACGTTCTTACTTCATACCACTGTTAACTGAGTCCTACCTCCTGTGCGGGGGCTTCCAGGGGATTTCTGAACTCCGCCAGCGAGACAGGCAGCGAGAACTTGGCCAGCATGGAGGGCAGGTCGTGACCCGGAAACTGCTGAGCGAACTGCTTGGCCACCGGCGAGTATCTGTCCGGGAGGAGGTCACAACGAGTTACTCTGTGACGCGGCGCCCCTCTGGAAACAGGAGCAGCCAAGGGGGTCAAAGTGTTGCCACGGTGACTCACAGGCAGATGTTGGCATGAGGGGACAGCATGTAGACGTTATTCTCGCACAGGGGGTAGATGATGATGGCTTTGCCCCAATACACCAAGTGAGCCGCGATCTGAAAGATCTGAAAACAGAACAGAAAAAATACACACTGGACCACAGCTACAGATGCGCTTGTAGTTCTTAAGGAATTCGAATTGACTGATCTGCACCTGAAGCAAGGCCAGGTCGGCGTCCTGCGCCAGCTGCTGCAGGTTCTTCACCGCCGAGCACGTTTTGATGAGGCGCACCATGGCGGGGGAGCAGTCCAGAGGAAGCTGGTTCAGCAGCGCCTTCTCGTTCTCCAGCAGCAGCAGGGCGTGATACGGTCTGCAGCAAAATCATGCACAAATGACCCTCTTGAGTCCTCACAGTATCCGTCACAGATCAGCAGGCAGCGGGACGTCGTGGCGACGGTTTATTCGAAAGCTCAATGAAAACGCTCATATTCTTGCACGTCTGTTACAGGCGAATGTCAGAAATAGACTCACACTTATGTAACAATTTAGTTCTGTCAGAAAACAGAAATAAAAGAGAACTTGGCTGTTGTTCAGAGCTTTTATGATAAGAGGCCAGCAGGTGGCAGCATAGTCTACAGAAGAGTTCCTTCAAGTGCATCACAAACACAACCTGCTGTTGACACACAACAAGTCTTTGACATAAGCCACTGAAAAAAGGTAAACAGACGCATAAGCTGAGCACAACAGAGAGACTTTGACAGTGTGTCCAGGAACTGCATTCAGCACTAACTACCTAAACTAGTGAATGTCTGTTAGGGATGTAAAACTAGTATTCGTCCTTACTTAAAGACTTATTTATTCAAAGTGTTCTCTCCTTGACCAGGTCAGCTGGGGTTATTGTACAGCCACTTTCAGCGCTATTTGTCACAAACTGTGGTCTGAGGAGCTTAAATGCAGAACATGTTACTTAAGTAAACAAAAACAATGTAAATATGTGTAAAAGGCACAAAGGTCTTAACAAGACTTGATCCCTAAAAATTTGACGTCTGCTGGAAAAAAGTCATCCGATTTTCTTTTTAATCTGATGATTCGATCATAAAAATTGCCCTCAATATTCGATGAATCAATATCAATTTAGAGGTTTTACAAGGAAAAAATTTTATCAGCACACTTGTGGCCACTTCCTGTTTATGGGGCCTGCTGGGTGGAGTGTGTGTGGCTGCTGGTGATAGCTCATTTTTAGCATCAAAGTCCCCTGGAGCTGACCAGGACGTTCCGTTTTTAGGTCTCCATAAACATGTTTAGTCGCCAACCTCAAATTGATGCCAAATCCAAAGTGACCGCTTTCAATCGCCTCCGACGCACCTTATGGCCTTGAGGCTGCGCTCCAACGCCTCGGGCGGGATGTAGTTGCCACCAATCCTGTGGATCTTGTGTGGCAAACAGAAGCTCACCTCCAGCCAGCTGTTGATGTGCAGCCGCACCACACCGGTTGTGCACAGGCTGAAAAGCATGCGTGCAAGTCAGGGAAGAGCCAATGCATCGAATGTATCACGTACACACGAGTGCGCTGATTTCCGCACCTGTCGTACGCCTCCTTCAGGTCCCGGGCCAGCTTACATTTGGGAAGGATTTGTCGGAAAGGAGACTGGGGGTTTCCGTCTGCTGACATCGGGAGAAACAGTGACGCTGTCAGAGCGTCTCACGGACACACACATAACTACCAAACAAGCCTCGCTGCACTGATCCCCCCCCTCCCCCCCCAAAAACTGTGCCGTTGGAGGTGAGCTGTGTGCCGCGTCAGCGTCTCACTCTCGGTCATCGTAGTGATCTCCTCCTGCACGGCCAGCATCAGCTTGGCCTCCCGCGTCAGGTACTGGCAGCGGCGCTCCTCGTGCTGCAGCGCGATGGCGATGCGGCGCGACAGGTTGTGCATGCAGCTAATGACCGACGGGTCGGCGTTCGCCTGCGGGGAGGGAAATCGCCTTTAGAGAGTGAACGGACAAGACTCGAACGCACCGCTCCCCGAATGTTCAAACAAAGGGATGCAAACCGGAAAAAAAATACATTTTCTTCTGATGAATGCGTTTCCAAACTGAGTAAATCAGTATTAAAATCCCCTTTGAGGATTTCATCAAATATGTATCGTTGTGTGAGACTTGAAGTAGCTCCTCTGGATGAAGTTTGAATTGCAAACTCCCCGAATTTCTTTATTTTGTTGCATGTCAAAACAGCTGCTGTTCATTGGCTTGCTAACGTAGATCTGTGAAGAATTTTGCTCACAGAAAGAAAACATCTCATGCCCCTTTTAAAAATAAACGATACATAGAACTCAAATTTGACGATGAAACAACCCTTTTAGTCATGATGTTTGCTGCTTCTCATCAGTGCAAAAGAACATGACTCGTTCCCCTTTTTCACCCTCTCATTTAAGCCTCATTTTTTGCCTGCTCGTCACTATTTTCAGCTCATTTCTTCTATTCCTTGTTTCTAAGAAAATTGCTTTCTGTCTCCCTCAGTGATGTAATAAAAAAGACATGCATAAATTAAGACGAGACAAGGAAATGAGTAGCAAATGGATCTCCAGGAGAGATCAATGTGTGGCTCAAAAAACCGAGCCGTCTCAGCTCCTCTTCAAGTCATGATTAGAAAATAAAAGCTGAAAATAATCAGTATTTTGTGCATTTTTTGCAACTCAGCAAAAAAGCTGTTGTTGTTCTGAAACTTTCCACACTATAAATATCACTGTTGCTGTGCAGATATTATCAACAAACCGTGACTCAGCACGTTCCACCCCCACCCCCCCTCCTCTCAGCTGCACTGGGGTTTACTGGTTACTGTGACTCAGCACGGGCTGCGCCTAGTTTGGCAGCATGAATAAGCAGTTCGGTGGCCCCGCCTCCCGCTGCCTTGCCATGCTCTCATAGATAGAGTGGACTGGAATAATATCACCCCCCCACACACCCCTCTTCCCATTCACAGAAAACACCGATTAACAGAGGACCTGCGAGTCCCACCCACAGTTAGCTCACTTTAATTATGAAAAAAAAAGTCTCTCAATACATTTTATGCTTTTAGCAATTCGTCAGAAACATAGATCAAATTAAAAGAGACGAGTCTTTCGTACCCTGAGCGCAAAAACCACACTGAACAGGATCATGGTGGGCATTTCTCTCTTCGGTGAAGGGTCTGTTTTCGAGACCTGTGCAGGGGGGAAAAACAGCTTTTCAGCAAGATTAATCTGCTGGCAGTGAATTAAGATGGAATATAAACGCTGTTCTCAATGAATGACCAAATATTAAACCATTAACAGGACGGAAATAATCAGTTCAAGCTGAAACCCCTGCTGATTTAACGAAATGTGAAGCAGCTCCTATTGCCTGAGATATTACTCCACAGTTCAATGAAGGTCTTCTGAGGAAGCGACTCATTGTTGAGATCAGTTTTCATAACGCTGTGCAGTGAGCAACGTCTGCCAGCAGGGGGCAGCCAAAATTGTTCTAAAGATGTTTGAAGCTCAAGTTTAAATTTTGGGAGTGAAAAAGAAGGTGAAATTGAAGTTTACCTGCAAACTTCCATGTAACTAAGATTACCCCAGAAAATGTAATCTTTAAGAACAGTTTCTTAATATTTCTAGGTTCCTTTCAAATGACTGTTTATCACAATGAAAAGAAAGTAGAAACTCTGGAACATTTTAGATGATCTGTTTATAGTGAAGAAATAACTGACGATCCATTTTTAGTGACATTTTGGTTTTTTATGACGCACCTGCGAGAAGAAAAAAGCAACTGATCTCCACCAGAGGGAGGAGGCTGAGAGTGGGAGGAGCTTATCTCCTGTACAAGCTGCCTCACCAGAAGCAAAACATACAGCTTGTGCCTCCTGATGCCTCACAGGAAAGGAGGTGTGTTTTCACCTGAATGATGGGGGGGTGCTGCAGCAGGGTGGGGTGACCCACGAAGCGGACATTGTCTATCTTCAGCTCGAACTTCTTCCCGCACATGTCCGACTTGGTGGCCAGGATGGTGGCCAGGATGATGTCCGAGAACCTCGGTGGGGGGAGGGAAGGAGAACCTTAATGAAGGCAGCGTGCAGGCGGGGGCGGGGCCAGAGGCCACGGCACGAGAAACACTCCAGGCAAGCCAGAAAAGGTTCAATTAGCTCAGCTCGCTTGCTCGCACTTTCCCAATCTACGAGACGGGGTGGCATTAATCAGATGCAAGTGCCTGGAATGTCACTTCAGAGGACAATCACCAACAGTTGTGTGGCTACTGGAGAGGAAAAAGGAGAGGAAGGAGGGGGAGGAGGAGGAGGAGGAAGAGGAGGAGTCCTCCTTGCAGAAGAGTGAACTTGCTGAGTGAATAAAGAGTGTGAAAGACTCATGCTGGTTTCAATTAAGCAACTCATGCTGCGATCAAAAGGGTATCATTTCATGTGTTAACCTCCAGAGAAGCAGTCCAGCACACTATGGATTCACTCCACCACCACAAAATTACAAGAGAAAACACGTTTGTTTTGTCACTCACCAACCATTGATTTGTTTTTCCCCCATACGACTAAATCTAGACGCTACGAGCAACATGACGTGAATTCGACCTATTCGTCTTATTCTGAGTGATTTCGCTCCCTCAAACCCGAGAGTGGATTCGCCAGCTTCCGATTGCGTACAAGGACTCGGCTGAGATCAGGGTTGGAGATCCAGACAGGTCACAAAACAGGAAAGAGGTGGGGGTATATAAAAAAAAAAAAAGACAGGGGTGATCTAAGCGAAAGGAAGAGGTGCTGTAGAAGGACTGTGGTCTTACCCTGCTACCAACTGTTCGTCAGTTAGTGGAGATTGTTCTCTGAAAGAGGGAGTTGGGCCACACAAAAAGAAGGGGGGAAAAACAGCAAACAAAAGGGGGGGAAATGCAACACACAGTTGGGCGAAATGCAGAAAAAAAATGGACATCAAAAACAAGCCCGACAAACATGTGATCATGTGACGCGACGGAGCGGGTCGGACCTCAGATTTGACCTGACTGTACCTGGATGACAGTGATACAGACTGGACATTAACGTCCGCGAGCCTCCTGGAATCTCACACAAAGACCTGCAAAACCACTTTACATGGTCCAATGTGGGGCTTCTGACTTCAGACCCACGGGCTTCAATATACCCACTGCTGTCAGGTTAAAAGGAACATTTTTCATTTCGTTCATTGAACAAGTGTTAAAAAGCGGCTCTTCGCACCTGTCCAGCCCTGCATTTCTTAACACCCAGATGCCGTTTAAAAGCTCAAGCCAATGTACAAGTTCCCTCTGAAAGTGCCTGACCAAACTTTCAAATGACACTGAGACAGTTTGCGAAGGAAGCCATGAAAACATTTCACTTCATGACCGAATGTTTTATCACACCATGACCTAAGAAACACTTTAGGACAATATGGAATGTTTCAAATCATATAAAAACAAACAATGTGGGTTTTTTGGGGGGTGAGAATTAAGAGTGGTGTAAAACATAAAAAGCTCGCCGGGATTTCAGACTGTCATGTGACTTATGGTGAACAAATGGAGGACCAGAAAGTACCTGGAGTCGCCATCCTGGTCATCCAGACCGTCCCCGGTGGCGTTCAGAGCATAAGCGCTCCGTTGTTTTGCTTGAGGGAAGAAAACAGGAAGAGTTAGTCAGTCCTGTTCTTTTCGGAGCCAAACACAAACAGAAAACATCACTGACATGCAGCCAAGGACCCAATAAAAAAAACAAAAACATTTAGTATCAGAGTCATAAGTCTAAGTGCTTGCATGCTTTATTCAGTGCTTCTTTATAAAGGTGAGAAAATGCTGAGCACGGTTGCTTTTTTCAAATGGATGCATCCAGAACAAGAAGCTAATAAAATGTTCGCGTCTCTAACAGCCATAACAGCTCAAACATATGACTGCAGAAATTGATTGACTGCTTGGCAACTTTACTAAACAGATGTGTAAAACAACAGACATTGCACATTTGGACGTCCTGGACGACTCTAAGAAAAAGAATCCACTCAGTTTCACTGGAGTCCAGCTGATCAGCTGAGGCTGTTGTGTTGGACAACTGTGTTGTTGGTTACTCTGCTTGTACGTGTGGAGCGGCGGGCTGCTCGTGGCTGCTCCTCCCACCTGACAGAGCCGAAGGGCAGTCGGGGACCCTCTGGAAGGGGTAGCGAAACAGCAGCTTGTTCCCCCTGCTGCCGGAGCTGACCAGGATGACGCTGATGGGGCTGGTTTTGTCGCCGCTTTTGTACGCGCCGCTCGGCGGCTGAGTGTACACAGATTGACGGTCCTCTGCTGGGTTTAGCATCATGTTAGCATTCCTGCTCAACTGCGCGTCGCGACACGGCCGTTACGGGCGTCGGCTTGGCTTCGCTGGACGCTGATGTCTGACACGAACACGTTGCGACCCCAAAGCATGTGAGGACGTTCAACTCGATTCACTCCAAAGGACAAGTCTTCCGCACCGGACATCCATCGGCGGCTCTGCTGGGAGTGTTTTGTGTAACCGTAGTTAAAGTTCGACTGCAACAAGCGACAAGCTTTAGGTTCCTACCATCAATCTAAACCAAAGACGTTTTTTTCAAGCATATAAATCATATATATGAATTGATACACTGACAATAAAATAAACCAGTCAACAGCAAGTTCATATTGCTTCCTGTTTAATTTATTCATTCATTGCTCTTGAGACAGGATCAAAGCAAACACAGCGTGTGAGGTGGTCTGCTGCAGCCCCTCAGTAGTACTGCCTCTGCAGGGAGGACACCACCACGTTCAGGAACTTCTGGAAAGCTGCCTGGACCTCAGCCGTGAACTCTTTGCCCAGCTGGCCAGCGATCACGATGGTCAGACAGTCGCTCAGGAGCTAGTTTTAATTTCAAAAATTAAAATCTGATCTTCTCATAGTTCAAAAAGAGATCTTGCCTGCGTCCTGTTTGAGGTAACCTGAATGGAAACTAAATCTCTTGTGAGAGAAGATTAAGGCTCTCAAGAGATAGAAGATGTTGACAGTTGACACTGAAGTTTTATTAAATTAAGAACAGTGACAGCCGTTTTCTTCCTGGATGGTTGCACTCTGTGGTAAATCTTCGAGACCCTCGAATGGACGTTTCCACCAGTTGAGATGACGTCAACAGTATCTTGAACTGAAATTCTGACTTGGTGAAAA